>JAPMUY010006182.1:0-44146 GCA_026901105.3 Galaxias olidus | reverse complement strand
GTAATTTGTTCAGATAACCATCGGACCTTTGAAATCAAACATTTGGATCTCAATTGCTCAAAAATTATAGTTTTTCAGAAGCAACTTTATTGCTTTACACAAAAAAAAATTACAGGAATAAAAAATTATGAGAATTCGTTTTTTTTTAATTATAACGTTGTTGGCCCAGTTGCCACGTGAACGTTTGTTTTCGGATTAAAATGAGATATAACACTTTTTTGGGACTGCATTCATCTCAATGACGAACTTCCTTATTTTGAAGGCAGAACTGCGATTTTGGCGCTGTGTTTGATTACGTCACACCTAATGTCGTTGATTTCACGCCACTCTGAATTACTACACACATTGCACGGACAGACAACATTTAAAAGAATCAGTCTGGGTGATACCACCTGCCAATTTGCACTAAACTTGCTCACCCAAAGAAGATACTGCAACGACCCACATACACAACACACCAGTTGTATTGGCAGTGCCTTGGTCAGGGTCACTGATGTTAGGATTGTTAACCCTGACATGTTTTTGATGGTGGAAGGAAACTCACATGCAAACTCCACACAGAAAGGCCCTTGGTGGGTTTAAACCATTGACCATCTTGCTGTGAGGCAACAGTGCTAACCACTGAGCCACTGCTGCCCATCAAAGGCGCTTTCTGACCAAAATTTCTCGGTACTTTTAGTCCCAGGAACTACTTTTTGAGGAACTAAATAGTTCCTGCAGCACTTGTTATCTGCGTTTCGACCGCTGGAACTTTCCCCAGAAGATTTAAGTAAATAAATAGTTCCTGCAGCACTGTGTTATCTGCGTTTTGACCGCTGGAACTTTCCCCCAAAAGGTTAGACAAATTAGTCCGCTGACCTAAGCCAATAACGCCATACAAACCCACGTCGTTTTTAAATGCGATACTGCAGCAGGAGTTGGGATGGGCATTTTAGGCCATATCACTATTCGAATAATCTATCAAAAATATTTCGGTAATCGATTAACAGAAATAAAGATTATATACAAATAAATTAAAAAAACAATTATATAAAAAAATAATTTCTTTTATATCGCTATAGTGCACTTGTAATGTAGCCTGAAGGGCTTCTGTGATCTGGCCTTCACTAAATAAACATATTGCTTTTCCAATTTCTGAAAATGTCTTACTCTGACACATTTGGACAGATTTTCTCTGATCTCTGAGTGGAGAGTCGGCGCTATAAAGCGCACGTGTTTGTATCGGTTTAATATTATATTATATATATTATTATTATCTGCTGGAGAGATATGTGGACACTAGAATAAAAACAGCCCTTTTCTAAATGTTTTTTCTTTCAACACTTAAGGAGATGAACATTCCTCAGATTGATTGTGAGGAAAGTGGGGAAGTCCCAGAACCACATCTTGGAGTGACTGTTCCTCAGCTGGAGAGCCCACTCACTCCTGAGGAACTGGATGCATTACAGCACCACTGATCCTCTGCATCCTTCAGAATCCAATGGTGTTGATATTTATGACTATCATGCAGTACGTTGAAGGTTTGCTGCAGGACTGCTAACATGTCACTTTCATAAACGTGAAATATAGAAATCCTCGCACGTGATCCTTTTTTTGTTTGCTTTGTTTTATATAAAGTTTTTAACAATCAATGTTTGAAGGTTAATAAAACCATTGAGCATGTCAACTTGGATGATATGTGCATCAGTTTCTTACCCCCTTTGAAAAGACCTACAATAGACAATTTAGGCAGTGCTTTCTGAAATATAACAAAACAAAGACTTACAAATATTAACAATTTCATAAGTAACAATGGCACAACTAGAATTATTGTATAGCTGCATTACTTTCTCAAACACTAGAGGTTACACCAGGTATTGGTGGTGAACACAATATATTCCGTTTATAAGATTGTCTCTTTTCACACGCTTGCTTGAAAAAAAAAAGAGAGGTGTTCTCCCGCTCCATCATCCCTGGCATCCAGTGACAGTAGTAGAGGTGACTGGTCTTCCCCTTGCCTCAGTTCTTCAAGAAACAGCTGCATGGCTTTTAGTGGGGTTTCTGCAGTTTTCCGTTCTTTTTGAGAGACAAGGATTGAATGTGTGTAATTATATTTCCCTGATCATGAAAAATTAAATTTCCAATCAAACAAAGGATTAAACTGTCATGATGACCGTAAGGGAGCTGTTGAACAGGTCGAAGGGAGCTTAGTGTCTCCCTATATCACAAAAGTGTTGCTTTGTTACCGTTGCTACTGGTGCTAAAGAAGGTGTCAAACAAAGGGCTGATCGAGCCAAAGAGGATCCTTCAAATGAAGGGCCTGGGACCTCAATGTCAGGCTCCACAATTGTGTTGTTGCTGAAGGATCTTAAAACAAAGAGACATAAT
Source organism: Galaxias olidus (assembly GCA_026901105.3). Lineage (NCBI taxonomy): Eukaryota > Metazoa > Chordata > Actinopteri > Galaxiiformes > Galaxiidae > Galaxias > Galaxias olidus. The sequence goes on along the minus strand of JAPMUY010006182.1, from coordinate 41,779 downwards.
ATAAAACATTATGGCACATGTCAATGCCACAGTAATTGTGCACAATAGCTTTGCTCCTCTGTCCTTACATTTCAATATACACAGGATAGGATGTTATAATATCCATTATGCCATATTCCAAGATGAGCACTTCAAAAGACAATATTTTAGAATGGACTTGGGTTGAGAGCAGATATGTCATTGGGGTTATTAAGTGGGCACCCTCCATCCCAGATGTTTTGTTAATTTGAGCCCACGACACCTCCAGAAGGCTTAACGGTGAGCAATGACGTCTCAGAGCCACCCCCCTCTATATCCGCTCTCGGCACGGCCAGATATTAAAAAAAAAAAGAAGAAAATAGTTGTTTATTAAACTGAGAGATATACCTATACCTATCCCTAATTCCTATTCCTGCAGGATTTCAATGCCAACTCTGCAGGGATACTTACCACCTGAAAAGAAGATAATCTTTCCTTACTCTGTTACTGCAGGCTTAATATATGACGCTCTGCAGATATCCCTATACCTATCCCTATTCCCTATGCCTGCAGGCACTTTCTGCCAACTCTGCAGGGATACTTACCACCTGAAAAGAAGATAATCTTTCCCTACTCTGTTCCTGCAGGCTTGATAAATGACGCTCTGCGGGAAAGACTTACCTTTTATACCTTTGTCCTGAGGTTAAACCACTTCTTGGTTTTTCAGCATGATGTTCTTTTACTTTTGTGCCCATATAAGATCCTTCCTTTTCAGCCACAGCCACTGGCTACTTCTTTCTGCTATATCTGATATAGCTTTTATGGTCTGGCGCAAATCTTTGCCGCATATCCCCAACTCCTTATGGAGTTTGGTAGTTGATATTGCCACAAATCCACGGCATCCAACTTCCACAGGGCACACCTTTGTTCTCCAACCTCACTGTTCTGCCTCAGCTGCTAATTTGCTCTAGCAGAGTTTCTTTCTTTCGTAAGCCTCGTCTATTGCTTCTTCCCACGGGACTAAAATAAACAATTTGCTGTGTGTTGGACCAGAGTAATAAGTCTGGTCTTAAGTTGGTTGTTGCAATCTCCGATCGGACTCAGTTGTTGGCCGACATCAGCAAGCATTTCCCAATCACGTGCTCTCCTCAGCTGCCCTGAGCTTTGTTTTGCTCTATAACTCTTCTTTTCCCGGTACTCCCTCCCTGACAAAGCGCACGTGGTGCATGTCGCCCTCTGCTCTAATTGGCAGGGCATTAACTGTTGAGCGCCTCTGCTGTATTGCTTCCGCCAAGCATACATACATTGCTTACAATACACTTACATTCCACAATCTTACACCTTTAACCTCTGTCATTTACCCTTATCATATTCCTGTTCATAGAGCGAACTTGCCAAGCATGTCTGCAAATGTTACCAAACTGCCTGACTAACATTCATGTTACTCTGTAGCCAGGACGCATAGGCAACAACTAACATTAGTCAGGCCTCAAACAACTTACATGCAAGGTTTATTGAATTTCATTGAAAGTAATTCCAACTTGTCCCCTAACTTACAATCGGTCCCCCCGTACTATTCTCTTCTAATAATTCATTTTTATTTTATTACGTTTTTAGTGCTTTTCTAGTTACACAAAGTGCTTTACACAAATTGGTCGCCAATTAATAACACAGAACGAACTACGAATGGACCGACAGCTATCAAACACAGCACTCAGTCTGAGTGATACCACGGCAGCCAATTTGCGCTAGACTTGCTCACCAAAACATATTACGACAGACTTGCTCACACACATACGACACACAGACCGACTCCAGTTGAATTGGCAGTGACTGGTCAGAGCACTGGTAGGAGGATGCGGCATGTTTTTTGATGGTGATTTCATGCATCATTCCATGATAACTAACGTTAATTTATCTAAACCAAGAAGAGTGGCATGCAACAAACAGTGAAGATAGCTATTTGTAATGTTAGTAGCCCGGACAACCCCAGCTACCACGTAGTAACGAGACAACATTCACTCAGCGTACGAGAAAATCGCGCTGTGTAGCATTTTGAAACTGCTTAAATCAACACAAATATAACGTTTTTGTTGATCTGAGTCTTTGAAGTCATTCCAGAGTAATACTTAGTTTCACAAAATAGAAGTGTTTATACTATAGATCTCTTGCTAATTCGCAGTTAGCTTCCAAAGAACGTTGGTTTTGTTGTTATATGAAAACATCAACTTGAATAGTTTAATAAAAAATAAAAAAAAGTTTATTTAATATCCAATGATTGATGGACTGGTTTAACAATATATTCTTAAATCACTAATAATTCCGGCTTTCCATATTTCTACTGTTAATAACATAATTTTGTCATTTCTAAACTTGCCTCTGCGTGGTGGTCAATGCTGGGCTTAATGCTCTATTTTCTTTCTCAAACGGGCGAAAAAGTCCAGCACTCCTTGTCTTCAAATGAAATTGCCTCACTGTTCCCATTATTTTTGGCGGTAAAACTTCGATTAACTTTGAAGTAAACCCTTTCCAGAGAGATGAACTTAAGGGAATTTACCAATCAGTAAAAAAATATATATTTAAAATACGTGGCATGTACTTTACTTGAATCGCTACAAACTTTAATCAAAAAGTTCCATTGTGGCCTTTCAACTGTGACTAGACCAAGGTCTCTTGAAAATATTCAGAAAAAAAAAAGTACAAATTTTTCCAAGGCAAAAAAAGATCTGCCCCCTCAAAGTTTTCCGTGCCTTCAGCTTCACTTCGTCAGGACAGCGTTAAACATCATTCTCTATATGGCTTGCTATCAAGTTTCTGTTTAGATTTCAGTCGCGTTGATTGAAATCCATAAAGCGAGACATATTTTCATTGTTTTATGTCGGTCAGTTTGGCTACTATTACATAGGCCTATAACACATAAAATTTCAACTTTAGCTATGCTGATTGATTGTCAGTGTTAATTTTTGTAAGTTTTTCGTCTTCGTCCTTACTGAAAATTGTAGTTGCGTTAAAGTCAAATTTTCGTAATATAATTTTGTTTCGTCTTAGTCAAGATTTAGTCAGTGGTAGTCAGTTTTCGTTTATGTCAAATTTTCGTCAATGTTTTAGTCCTGACTCCTAAGGGGAATTAACGTTAATAGCTCTGGTTTATGCACACTTCTACACATGCAACCAACCACTTGAACAGCTACAAGCGGCGCCCTACGCAAGAGGGAAGTGGCTGATGTTAACCGTAACTAGCTCATGCAATCCATCCATCCATCCATCCATTTTCAGCCGCTTATCCGGGGCCGGGTCATGGTGGCAGCAGGCTCAACAGGGAATTCCAGCCGTCCCTATCCCCAGCAACGTTTTCCAGATCCTCCTGGAGGATCCCGAGGCATTCCCAGGCCAGACGAGATATAAAATCTCGCCAGCGTGTTCTGGGTCTACCCCGGGGTCTCCTACCAGTAGGGCGTGCCCGGAAAACCTCCAACGGGAGGCACCCAGGAGGCATCCTAATGTCCCCATCAGACAGCCCGTACCACCTCATCTGGCTCCTTTCGACGCGAAGGAGCAGCGGCTCTACTCCGAGCTCCCTCCGGATGACCGAGGTTTTTACCCTATCCCTAAGGCTGAGCCCAGCCACCCGACGAAGGAAACACATTTCAGCCGCTTGTACTCGATTTTATTCTTTCGGTCACTACCCAAAGCTCATGACCATAGGTGAGGGGTTGGAACGTAGACCGACTGGTAAATCGCGAGTTTCGCCTTTCGGCTCAGCTCCTTCTTCACCACGACGGTCCGGTACAACGCCCGCATTACTGCTGATGCTGCACCAATCCGCTTGTCAATCTCGCGCTCCATTTTTCCCTCACTCGTGAACAAGAACCTGAGATACTTAAACTCCCTCGCTTGGGGCAGCAACTCACTCCCAACCCGGAGAGAGCACTCCACCGTTTTCCGGCAGAGAACCATGGCCTCAGACTTGAGGCTTATGCAATCGAAAAACTGAATTATGAATTTGGTACCACGCTGAGGTAAGTGCCACTGCTTTCAAAGCGAGAGCAGGCACTATGACACATAATGTTAAGTTTTCCTAATGTAATCGAATCAATCACATTACGTATTTACATTTACCGTTACCTTGGCAGACAGGGTTTTAGCTAGATTTGGAACTCTAAGAAGCAGTGGCGGCTAGTGAAAAATATTCCAAGTGGGGCAGTACCATATTCAGTCTGCTTCACAAATACAATTAAACACTTAACTGCAGACACCAGTGTTCTGTGAAATAGTAAGTATTTATTATATGCCAATATTAATCATGTGAGTCATTCTTACACAATAAAATCTTACTAAAGTCAACTACAAAAACAAATAATGTCAGGGGAACTTTGTGTGTGTCTGGCATCTTATCTGTAAAGGAAATTGGCCATTCTGTCATTCTGAGTGGCAAACCTCTAAATTACAAATTTTTAATTAGTTTTTTTCTCCATAGAGCATAGCAAGAGCATTCAGGCGATCCTGTGTCATGCTCTTCCTCAGGTAGGTCTTGATCCTCTTCAAAGTAGAGAAGTGTGTCAGCTTCCATTAAAGATTCTCACACAAAATGTCAGGTGCATGCAGTTTATTGCATAATTGTCGGGCAAAAATGTAAACATACAGATGGTCTAAGACATGGTATTCGACACTCCAGCTCCGTCTTCGCCACATTTATTAATAAAAGGGTAGTGTCAAATTAAACAATGTGATCGTATAGCTTTACAGACATGACGTTACGCTAATAAACCAACATCACAACCCATTTCCTCAGTGCGAAAGTACAACTGATTAGCTAGCATATCAAAAACACAATAAAACGTACACAGTAAATATATATAAACATATTACACATACATGGAAAAGATGTAAACATACAGATGGTCAAGGATAAGACACGGTATCCGACGCTCCTACACATAAAAATAACAGTCACAACTTTGTTTAGACCGTACACTTGAACCATTTTGCTCTTGCGAGTGAACATTCTAAATCATGGTTAATTAGCTTCTGGAACATAAATTCAACAAAGCAAAACAAGCAAAACATGTTTACAATTGTATGATCGGCCAACAATGTTAACCACGTACATTCATAGGGCACTTTGCATAGTTGATCAGATTTATATGGGGATTATAACATTTTTACAAAAAAAGGAGCAGAGCTCAAGTTTCTACTCTAATCGACCTATTCCATCCCAGCTGTTGGAAAAAGCAGGCATGGAGAGCAAAAAACGGCATTAGCTTGACTGCATCCAGCTAGCCAAGCCTTCTTCTGGTACGAACTATGGGAGAAGCCTTGCGTGTACTTTTCTTTGTTCTGGCTAGCCTGTTGTTCTATTTTAATATTTGGTTGAGCTGGTCCAAGCTCTTTCACTCTTATTTTCTCCATCAAAGTTCTCCTTACGAAAGGATTTTGATGTTGAGTTAGCAGGCGCCTGACATCCCGGGTCTTGCATCTCTGCGTGCACCGTGGTCTTCTTCTCTCTGTATCCCATCACAAACCAACTTTCTCTACCACAGGCTGACTCTGCTTGGGGCTGTAAATGTTCAGCCCTTCTGGCAGCAGATTTGAGGACGCTGATTGGCTAAATTTATGTTGCCACTGTTGCTATGTGCATTTCTTCTGTCAGCTATTCGTTGCTGCTGCACTGAAATGGCCAGAAGCGCTGTTTAGAGACGGGATGAACCATAGACAGTAGATACGTCTATGGGATGAACAGTCAACTAATTTAACCCCAAATATAATGATTTATGTTTTATATATTACACGTTTTTGTGCATTTTAAACACGTATATAAAATAAGTAATACATTTTATTTATTTATTTTTAAACCTGGGAGAGCCAGGGAGGGCTGTGCCCTAGCGCCTTCTGCTGGCGAGCCGCCAGTGCTCAGAAGGTTACGTTAGCTTGTTCAAATTATACTGTTGGGCTAGTTGCGTGGACACGGGGGAATGATCAACAAATGAGAGGGATAATTTGTTATGCAATTAAATTAATGGTTAAAAATTAAAACAACAAATGCCTTGAGACGGCAACTTTGATCTTGGTTGTCCGCCTGAACAAAGCCAGCTATTTTGTCTTGTCTTAATTCGTCAGGGTATAATGAACTAAGATTTAGTCTTAATTTTTGTCTTCAACATTTCTTTCATTTACGTTGTCATTACAATTTAGTCCTGTGAAAATGGTTGTCAACAAATACTTTTAGTCAAAACTTTCGTTGACAAAATGAACACTTGATTGTGAATGTGATGCTCATCGGTAACCTTATCTGTACCAAGATAAAAGGCAACCTAGTTGCTGCATTCTTGACTGTAGCGGGGTAGTTTTAAGTAGGCCTATCAAGGTAATTAAGAATATATTAATGATCCTGGCGGATTTTAAAAACTTTTGATATTTACAATACTTCTGCTAATGAAGATCTATGCATGATAATAGTTTGAGGTATCTTATCAATTGCCGCGAGAAAATCTGGACCTTTCCTTTCATCTTTTGTTTTCCTGTATTTGTTATGTCCACCGAAGCATTGATTTCTTTAAAGATTGTGTTGAGTGGCATGTCCAGTATTTGTGACCACGGATGCGTGCATGAAAAAGCAGTGCATCAATAAACAAGAAAACCTATAGTCAGATGGTTTATTGTCTTGTTTAGGTTTGCAGAGCAGACTGCAGAAATGAGCAGATCGGCTACTCGTATGGAATTAGACAGCTAAAAATACAAGATCAATACAATACAAGATCATCATCGTCATTATAAATGAAATATAGGCCTATAATATAGGAGTTTGTTGGGTAGAGAGTGGTGACTTTTGCAAGCACGAATGAGCAAGAACTGCGGGGGAGGCAGGGAAAACTATAGTATTTCAACGAGAATATGCCTGTTAATGGCAGCTTTATAGGCTAAATAAGCAGATTATGTACAAATAATATTGAGCAATGATCTTGCAATGGGATCTATATTTTACGGAGATAGTTCTGACTGAAATGTATTTTCGACACGGTGATTATCTGGCACTGATTATGCGTGTACAAATGCAATTGCAAGCAGTAGGCTTTCTGTCATTTGGAGCTGTAGCATTTTCGTTGTTTCTAAGGGACCGCGTCCTGAAAAAGCTGAAGCCTGATTTAAACTTCTTCGTGAGCGCGTTAGCGAACGTAAACGTTCATTTGGTGCTTATGTTCGCACAGCAATTTGCCTACATACTTAAATTTAAGTTTAACGGGCCCACTAGGTGGCAGTGTCGCATTTAGTAATCCAAAATGTACAGAAAACCGTAGAAGAAGCACAGATACGTCACGGCAACTCCCGTTCATGTCCCGCGAAAGTATAAACAACAAAACGAAGGTTGCTCACTACTTTTCATATTTTCTTATTTCAAATCAAGTTAATTTATAGAGCACGTTTAAAACAAGCAGAGCTGACCAAAGTGCTGTATATTCACATACAGTTTATCAAACAATACAGATAACAGTTGTAACATATACAGCCTATATGTAGGTTACAAGCTAAGACTTGCTAAGTGCATAGAAAACCACTAATATGATTCGAAGGCTATTGAAAATCAGCCTATCAACTCCCGTTCTTTGTCAACTACGTTTCAATTTGTTTGGATACAGCCAAAATATTACCGAATATCTACTTGCTTCCTACCCTCTGTTTGACGCACTGAGAAGACGCTTTGTGCGACGGGCTGTTAGGATTTACTCCCCGTCAACACGTCGGCAGGCCTCGGTGAGCTACGCTTTCCCAGAAACCCCTGCACTTCGAATCTACACAGAGCTGTTTACGTGCTGCTTCACAGAAGTATAAACCAGGCTTAAGTCGATGACATGTTCACGGTTTTCAGAGTCCACGTTTTTAATAATGTAGCCTTAATTTAGGTAAACGACCATATAACTGTAAAGGCCGTGAGTTTTTCAAAGTATCTGTAGCAACATATTCATTATTTCTCCCAAGATAAAGAAGCAAACTGATGTCAAAGTTGGCCATAGGAGGTTTGAACTTTTTGAAGACGGTGCTTGGATACACTGAAGCATCAACACAGTAAAATTAAAAAACCTTTTTTCGACACGAAAACTATCACTTTTAGAAAATCTGAAAATGTATGAGTTTGTTTTTACTAATATACGTTTAGTAAGTAACACAAATTCGGAGCATTTTACTGTTTAATCAGTTGATTTTCCCCAAAAAAATGAGAACGCGTTTGTCCTGCCAAGAGCCCTGAGTTTTCAACGGCTCTGGCCCTGCCTATCGTTAGTTACATTGTTAGCACTAATGATGACTTATGCTTGGCACAGCTAACGCCGACGGTTGCTATGATAATGTTTATATGAACACTTACAATCACTTCTCTTAGTAAAGTTACTAATTTAATTTGCTAGCTGGCTTTCTATCTCACTGTCAAGCAACGAAGGCAACTTCAATTCATTTTTACTGACTAATCGAAGATACACCATCAGCGGGCGATCCTCCTCCTTGTCCAGCCATGATTTTTAGATTATGGCGCCCTCTACAGCAGAAAACAACACTGCCGCCTAGTGGATGTCATTGCCGAAGGGAGGGGGGGCATTTGAGTGGTTCAAGAGATATTTGTGAGTGGATCGCAAAAGAGCGAAAAGAACATATACGTATCTATGGAAGATAATGTCTCAAAATTACATCATTGCAAGAAGGAATGAATGCGTGTATTGGTCGATCTACAAATGCAGATTCATCACTTCACACACAGAATTGCAGATTTACAAATGACATTTCATGAGAAATGCACACACAAAGTAGAAAGTATTTTTACAAATTGCAAACGATAGATTTACGAACAGACAAATAATTGTACAAATCATTGCACATTTATTTAAATGCCAACTTACTCACGAGTAAGGCATTTTGTGTTTGTCGACAGCAAAACACGGGTAAATCGTGGGATTTTTGTGGATCATGGTACTTGCATTTACAAACAATTTTGAAACATTTCTCTCTCTATATAAAAGTCACAGTCACTGACATGGTAATACAATATGAACCTTTCAGACCACTCAGGTCATCTGAAACAGGTCTCCAGAGTTAAAACTAAAAAAGGCGTTCCGAATGGGGTGCCAAGAGTACATTTAAATCCAACTTGTGTAATAAATCTGAGAAAAAACCTCAATAAAGTATTTTTCCAAATGGGAGGAAATATTCAGCCGCAGAGGTGTCACATCACATTCCCCAATAATAATAAAAGATTATATCAGTGTAATAGCCTAATTGTTTGTAGTTGGTTTGTGATGGTTCTGTTTTGTATCCTGATGTTTAATATAGCACTTGCTTAGCTCTTATCTAGATGATTAGTCCAGGGATGCACTTATTTTATCTACCTGACTTGTAGTTTTGTACCTTATCTTTTTGTAGGCACAATTTTTTGTAAGTCGCTTTGGATAAAAGCGTCTGCTAAATGAATGTAATGTAGGCCTAATAGTTAAGCGTTTTGGGGGCATTCAATTCTCTTGGACGCCACTAGATGGGGTCTTTACTCCATCAGTAGCCCGAATTACCCATCACTACATCCCAGCGCACAGCGAGACACAGGCACTTTTCCATTCTCGGTTTCAGAATAAATCTTTCACACCAACGCCGAAAATAGTGTAGGCCTATATAATTAAACCTAGACTCTTACATTTTCCCTAGACAATACTACTATGGCAGCAATCAATCGCCAAGGCGTCACACGCTCTTTTTTCACCACAGATATTGTAATTTGTGCGAATTTCCTGTTGTTACGCACAACCCATGTTCCGGGCGCGCATAACACATTAGCGGATTTACAATGCAGGTGACCTGTCTCATCGTCCGTCGCGCCCAAGGAAATTCTCATTTGAAACACATTCAGACACCTGCGAGGCTATTTAAAGAAATGCACCGCAGTTATCTTTTACCTTTAATCTTGAACATTGCTGTTCCTGTAAACACAGTATCAGATTTACTCAAATATGGTGGAAATCGAAATGTAGATAGGTGATAAAATATAAATTATATTAATGTATTTTATAACACAATCATTATAATATCATAATTTGATATGCATGATTAACTTATCATGAAGCACTTGCATGAACAACATTCTTCTGTGATTGTGCTGACCTTATTTAACACAATTATTTATTGTTGTGTTCAACTAGGCTACAGGGAGTCATATTGTGTCATGGTTTTGGAATAGCCTATATTTTTTGTTTGACAGTTTGGACAAATTCTAATCTTGTGACCGCGATTGTAGCAATATCTGAATTCACCCCATTATATGCTTATCTTTGCACGTTCTCAAAAATACGATTGACTTCTAAACATTTAATAGGATAAAAACAGGAACAGTGGGGGTCACAGAATTATCTAACTTTACCAAAACTTTCAAAGTCTTGCCACACATCTCACTCTGGATTGGGCCACTTTCAACCACGTGTTTTTTCTAAGCGTTTTTATGTTCCACCAAGTCCGGACACACACTAGCGTCTTTAAAGCTGTGTGGCATGATGTCCTCCAAAATGACATTGTTCACTGGAGAACTCATTTGTTGCATCTCCGTCCTCATCCTAGGTGCACATGGAAGTAACCGACTTTATAAATTCGAACGCCAGAAGAATGCTGACTTTGTTATCGGGCCATCACAGGCAACTCCAAGTGTCCGTCGGGCCATTCATGATATCCAACAACTTCAAGTCAGAGAACCAACTGTCAACGAGCCTTCCCAGCGTATACCTCCTCTTAACGTGAAAGGTTGGTGGATGTTATGAGTGTAACCAATCAAACCCCCTAGATACTTTTTGTTTAAACCTTTAATGTATTACTTATTTCTTGATAGACAGCATTGACCTAATTTATTTTAGTCAAATGTCAAATAATGACATCTGGCATTATTTTAGGCTTTAATTATCTAATTGAGTGTCCGGGCCGGACTACACAATAACGTTTCCTCCTGCACAAATGAAAGCACAAAAATGAAATGCCGGTAAAACCAAGCGCTGCATTGATTGAAGCAGCTTGCAGTAGGCTACTATGGTATCCCAAATAACATCCTTTCATTGGAATCCAAGATCTTCGATAGATGCATGGATATAGCAAGAAAACTATAAAAAAAAAATATTACAAATCTTTTATATTTTACCAACACATTGCATGATCAAACCCCCACGAACCTTTTGTGTTGGATTTGCTGAGTTTCTGTATTGTTTCTGAAAGTTTTAATTAATAAATGTAAATGGTAGTGGGCAGGTTGATGTTCAGTTTTTAAGCATACAGTAAACAATGCATTTTAATAAATGTGATTCTACCTCAACAAATAAATACCTGAAAATACATTTTTTTTATTTAGTAAACATTGACATGAATAAAATCCCCCTTTGCTAATAATGAGCCTGTCAATAACGGAAACATATTTGCCATGTCTGGCAAATGATTAACTATTGTAAAACAGAGTTGTATTTAGACATAAAGCACAGACCTATAGCCTATAGGTAATATTTCTGGTACAGTTTTGGTACAACATGATTTGTGTAAATAAGTAAACGAATTGTAAAGATCAGTAAAAAATAAAATAATAAAAAAATAGCCAGATAAGTGTTTCTTATATTCATTATGCAATAGGCTAATCAATAAATAATGAGTGAAGCATTACTTTATTTTTGTTTTATTGCTGTGACTAGTGCACAAAAAATCAAAAAGTACTAAAAGTGCTTTTTTATTAAATGTACTCATTTTATGGACAATTTGGATCATTTGCATAAACGTTGCAAGAAAACAAAAATGAATGTCGCCAACACCTTATTTTCATCGAACAAATGTTTAGCACATCAAATCCTCCTCATGAGTTTCAACAAGGTAAGACTGCATTGTAAGATTGATATTTATATTGTCAGATTGTTTATATTTCCCAAAACAATATCTGTTAATATCTTTACTTGTTGATTAATTAAATGTAAATGTAATAGTGCATGGTAAATGAAGCATGATAACACCTCTTCTTTTTCCAGTCAAATTGGAAAGATCCCTCTACAACCCAAGCAATTGAACAATTGATGGATATGTTTTAGTCGATAGAAATTAAATTTTTGCCACAAAATGTAATGTTTAGATATAGTAATCCCAGGTACTGAACACTTTCTTTGATAGGTATGTCAATACAGAATATTTCAATGTTGTTATGTGGACAACATACAGGTATGTCCAAATATACTGTAGTCAAAGTTTCATTTTTTGTCCATTAAGAATTCTTAGATCGTAATTTCACTATGATAAAAAAAAATAGCAACAGAGACATTTTGAAAATTGCCTGACACCACATTTTAGAGTCTGTGTTATATTTAATAGTAAAATAACAGCTATAAATATGAGTTTAAATGACATTTCTTGCAAATCAAAAAAATAAAAATACTAGCAAGACCAGTAACTTCACCCATTTTTAAACAATAGCGTGTCCAATAAAGGGCCATCACTATAACATAAGCATGAAAAGGAAAGCTGCCAACAACCGTCTTCAAGAAGGCAACAGCTGAGCCAGGTGAAAGCAGCACAGCAGTTGACAGGGAAGAACAGGATTATCATTGTCGTAGTTTTAGTATATGAGATTACGTTCCTCCTATTGTCTCTTTTACCTCTTTTGATATACAGTATATCTCCAAATCATAAACAGGAGGTCTGCTTGTCGTACAAATAACAATGCTTCAAGGCAGCAGTACTGTACGCACAAACGCCGAGAGTATTCCCTAAGCAAGGATACAGTATACTGCTATGCAGGGATGGGAAGTATTTTAATTAAAAGTATTTCAAATATGTATTTTAATTACTTTCTGTCACAGTCAGGCAAAAGGTAATAGAACCAGGCACAGGTGAATGGGTCAAAAGTTGATTTAATCTATAAAAAAAAAACTAAAAAAACAGGAAGACAGAAAGGCTACCAACCACGTAACATTTAACATACTACACAATGAACCGACAAGGACAAACGCAAGAGACAGGGCTTAAATACAAAACCCAAAACACATAGAACCAATCAAACACAAGAACCCAGGTGGACACAATCACACCAACGAGGACCTGTGAAACCAATAATTACACAGACACAGAGAAACACCACACGTAACACTTTCCAGTATTTCATAATTTGTACTTGATCAATAAAAAATTATCTAATTTGTAATATGTTACTTCTTGGAGCAGTATTTTTTCTTTGAAAATACTCAAATATCTTTCAGCAGTCAATGGTAGGCAAAAATGACGTTTTGAGATCCCTTTCGAGAAATCAGATTTTTTGTTATTTTGTGTCTATAGCATGTATTGTATAACACTATTTTGCTTCTATAGCATGTATTGTGTAAATGTATAACACGGATATTGTACAAATATTAAACTACACTAAAATATGTGTATTATACAGTATTTTGTGGACTTGCCTCCACATATACAAATCCACAAATCAAGTGTTAGCGTGTTGGAGTGATGTTTTAGTTCTGCATAGTTTAACAAACCAATATAGTACAGCATATCTCTGTAAAGCTCATTTCCTGGAGCACAATGTTATCAAATCTAAATATGGTAATTTCCTTTGTTTCCGTAATCGCGAAAGTACAAAGGGGGGTTTAAACCTAAACACGCTATCTCATTGGCCGGTGTAGATTTCTGAAAGTGGTTTTCTCAAAATCTTTTCTCTTACTCTGAGAACGAAATCTCCGCTTCAGTAGCACTTAATTCCACCAAACGTTCCAGTTGTATTATTATCTATTTTCTGAAAAGCTTTTAAAGAAGAGTTTGTTCATCATAATAATAATAATAATTCATTTTATCTAGTTTTTAGCGCTTTTCTCGAGACTCAAAACGCTTTACACAAATTGGTCGCCAATGAATTACACAGAACGAACAACGAATGGACCGACAGCTATCAAACACAACACTCAGTCTGAGTGATACCACGGCAGCCAATTTGCGCCAGACTTGCTCACCCAACATATAACGACGGACTTGCTCACACACATAGGACACACAGACCGTCTCCAGGTGAATTGGCAGTGACTGGTCAGGGCACTGGTAGGAGAATGGAGCATGTTTTTGATGGTGGGAGGAAACCGTACCCTGATATAGCCCGATTTATATAACACTTCATCCCTAAAACATTTCGAAAAGCATTTTTTATGGCTGTTGATTTATTGAGTGATAAATACATCCAAATATCCTTTTGTAAAAGCCTTTGTATATAATATGTCAACGAAATTAAACAATAACTTTTAACCTGGCGTTACCCAATGTTCAGATTTTGTTCTGGACATGTATGCAAATGAATAATTTGCATAATGAAACACTTTCAGAAAACTTGTAATAATTCTCTTAATGTAAGTTATCAACTAGGGAGGTTTCATGGTGGTATCTATTAGTTAACATTTTTACCCAATTTACCTGTAGTGTTTGGCCACTTATGTTTTGTACATGCCCCAGCTCATATAAAGACATTAATTCATACAAGTTTCTACTTAAAGTAAAAAAATATGGCCATATAGATAACGGTATTAGAACTGAAGTATAATATCCTGTAATTTGCTTGTAATCCTGTAATTTTGTTGTTCCCGACTAGTTATAGGAATTTATCATGTTTAGCCTAACCCAGAATGTTTTAAGTGTTATAGGAAAACTAAAAACACCTTATACTGTAGTCAAACCAAAATAGACAGGGGTATTGATAACATCAGTTTAACACATTACTTTGTTCATCAATAATAAAGATAAACAGACACCCTAATACAAACTGAAAGGCAGGTGAGTAGCATATTGATTAAAGAAAAGTATAAATTAAAACAAGTGATACTTGCAGCTCTTACTCCACCACTACTTAAAATACTCCAATATTTTTCAAACAGTAAAGAGGCAACTAAATATCGTATAGATTTTGAGAGCACAGAAAATATTGTTTAGCTTTCCTTATGAGAAAAAAAACTCAAACACGTAATCTCTTAGAATCAGATAAATAGGACTCCTTTAGAGTAGCCGTTTTCTACTGTTTTGGTGGAGGATGGTAAAATACTTTATAAACATATCCATATCAGGTGACTAGTTTTGCTCTTCTGGATTCAAAACTGAGAACACCCAGGTTACTCAGCCGACAGTCCAGCATGGGCGGAAAAGCTGCGCTCACATGCAGCACGGCTTACTGGCAGAGATAGCTAGCTAACGTTAGCCAGTCGGAAAGACTCGTTACCAACAACACAATGCAAAGCTAACCATGTGCCCTTTTTTTGCGTGATACAATCTTTATGACTTAAAAAAACAATCGGCCATACCTTACAGTATTCTCACTGCACTGTTAATGCTGTTGGTCACGTGAATGGGCTCGCATTTGTTACGTAGTCAGTGTTCCGTCAACACGCTACACGTAACAGTTTCTGTGTTCCCTATTAAAACAAGTAAGCACTGACGAGAGGTCAGTTTGCGACATCTCTATTATAATTGGTGACATTGTGCCTGCGTCTGCGATTGACATTGAATGGCGTAATCTGTACATCGTGTAGAGGACCATCCTCTATGGACAAGCCTCCACTGGATTACAGTGTAAACCACAGTGTTATCAAATCAACTTAAACGTTTGTATACAAACGTAAGATAGTACATAAGTCATTATAAATCTTGACCATACAGCGCTTTTCGCTGTTACTGTACAAGAATGTCATACCTAGAACATCTTTGGGATTTGTTGTGGAAAAAATGTGATTTATTCCTTTAAAAGCATTCAATCTGAACATCTTTTGGGTCTTAAATCTACAGTACATTCAAGCTATGAATAGCCTACTGTCATTAACAAATACATCCTTGTAAAATGCATGTTTTTTAAATCACATTGTAAGCATCTACTGTTGGTATACATGTACTTAATAATACAAAACTTCAGTTTCAGCATACATTAATTAAATAAGCATCAGAATTAAATGTTGCCAGTAAAACCCTGTTTCACCTTTGCAGCGCAATCCATAGCATTAAAAAATATACACCACATCTCTTCCTTTACAGATCCAACATCCCACTGCAGAAGTCACCCCTTAGACCTGGTTTTCATCATTGATAGCTCTCGCAGTGTGCGTCCGGCTGAATTTAAAAAGGTCAAATTATTTTTAGCAGACATGGTGGACACATTGGACATAGGCTCGGATGCCACTCGAGTGGGTTTGGTCAATTACGCCAGCACAGTAATAACTGAATTCTTTCTGAATACTTATTCTGATAAAGGTGCCTTAAAGCAGGCGCTGGCTCGTGTTGAGCCTCTCTCAGCTGGCACTATGACAGGCCTAGCTATCAAGACTGCCATTGAGGAAGTCTTCACTGAGGAATCAGGAGCTCGTCCTGGCTCTATGAACATCGCTAAAGTGGGTATAATAGTGACAGATGGGAGGCCCCAGGACAAGGTGGATGAAGTGTCTTCAGTTGCTCGGGCTGCAGGTATTGAGATATTTGCAGTAGGAGTGGACAGGGCAGACATTCAATCTCTCCGCCTTATGGCCAGTCTTCCACTGGATGAACATGTCTTCTATGTGGAGACCTATGGCGTCATTGAAAAACTCACATCAAAGTTCAGGGAAACCTTGTGTGACAAAATTGAAGAAAGCACGTATGATAGCAGAGAGATCAAAAGAGGAGGTAAGTTGGGTCTTTTGTCCTTATTATGTGTGTTATTCTATTGACATAAAACAAAAAAGTACCATAATCATTGATCAAACTCAATAGAAGCATCGAATACACCTTAAAAGCATAAAAACCTCAGAGCTGTAATGCAAGATGCCAGATCACTGCTACCGACTGGCCACAAAAGTCATATTTACGTGACTTGAAAAGGGTGGAAGCTCACCATGAACTGCAGGTTAACAAGAACATGTACATTTAGTCAAGCCCACACCTAAACATTATGTCACTGAAGAACTGAATTGTGGTTAGAGATTCAAATTTGGCAAGTACTGCAGCGAAATGTATATTTAGTAATATTAGACCTTCAAACACCACTCATAATTACGCTACAGTAAAGTTTAAGAACACCTCATATTTACGCAGTCCAGTGAGTGACCTGAACCTGGAATGTGGACGACAAAAAATCTGACGGCGTCACTGTATTACTACACAGATCTTGCCGATTTTGCGATTTACATAAGTTTATGGTTTAGCTATGTCGGAATTTGACCTTCCTAAAAAGGGGGAACATTTAGATCCCATACAGACGGCTCTTTACATTAATAAAGGCTGTATTGTTGGTGTAGAAGACCCGTAGAATTAACGATTTTCTTTGTTTACACTGGTTAAGAGTAACGTGCGATCACGTTACAATGTTCTTCTAATCCTTTCATTTTCTATTTTTGTCAAAACATATGACAATACTAATATATCAGCACTAAACTTGTTTATATTTATCGCTAAGTCTTAACCATGATTATGCCTGTTAGATTTTAATACTATGAAGTCTGTAAATACATACAACAATGCAGCTTCAATATCATTAATATCAATAATAGACCTACATTTAAATGCAGTCTCGTAACGTACTGACCAAGATCATGTGTGAATACAATGTAGCCCAATTCAATCAGGCGATTCATTAAAAAAAAACAAAAAAACAATTGGCTGTTTCGTTTCAATAATAATTGCACCTCGGTTAGGACTACCTACACTGATCATGCAGAAACCATTGCATGACACAGCCAGAAGCTAACAAAGCGTAAAACAAACATTACAATCTCAAGCTCATTTACCCAGCTGCCCTTTTGCTTTCTCGCCCGATCTCGATGCTTCGAGCATGCCCTCGAGCACCCGAGCGCGAGCATTGTGACATCGAACATAGCCGCAAAATAAAGATTTTTGTTTGTAGCTATATAAAATATAAAAAAAATCACATTTTGACGAAATTTTTTTTAAATTTAATTTAAAAAATACGAACAGATTACACATGTAGAGTGTAGAGTGTAGTAGAGTTTCATGTAGAGTGCCAGTCAATGGAAAGAAATTACATCTGGAATCTGCTCTCCCTGTGCTTCCCTTTCTCACCATAGGAGGCGGCATTTTGGCTTCAAATCTGACTTAATCGTTGCAGCCCTGGTTGGAACAGACTGTTATTACACCCTCTGAAGCATTATTTGGATAATATTGCACTGCATGCTAAAATAGTATATTGCTATCATAATGGCAAGAAAACAGCAATTAACAAAAGAAGACAGACCATTATAACCCTTAAAAGTGTTGGTCTTTCTTTTAGATAAATTGCAAAGAAAGTCAAGGTGTCAGTGAGTACAGTTTTCTATACCATCAAAAGGTACTTGGAGGAAATTCTGACAGGAAAAGGTCTGGCAGACCCAAAGCCACAACAAAATCAGAGACAAGTTTCTGAGACCCAACAGCTTGCGTGATAAACGGGTCACAGGCCAACAGCTTCAAGCATAGCTTAACACTGGTTGAAGTAAGCAAGTCTCAGTTTCAACTGTGAAGAGAAGACTTCGACCTGCAGGTTTGACAGGTCGAGTGGTAGGAAGAAAGCCATTCCTAAGAAGACAACATAAGAAAAAGAGGCTTGCCTGGGCCAAGAAACACTGCCAATGGACTACTGAAGACTGGAAGAAGGTGTTATGGACTGATGAATCAAAATTTGAAATCTTCGGTTCATCACAAAGGGTTTTTGTGCACCATCAAGTAGGCAAAAGGATGCTTCCTCAGTGTGTGACACCAACTGTCAAACATGGAGGAGGAAGCGTGATGGTCTGGGGCTCTTTTATGCAAGTCGCCGACTCTGGATCGAACAGACTGACTGGCACCTTGGACCAAAAGGGCTACCACAGCATTGTGTAGCACCATGCAGCCTACCCTCTGGTCTATGCCTAGTTGGTCAGGGGTTCATCCTACAGCAAGATGACCCAAAACATACCTCAAGGCAATGTCAGAACTACCTTTGAGGAAAAGACGATGGAAGGCTTCAAATAATTGAATTATAGATTTTTGTAACATCAAGTTATCCACGAACACAAACTGCTCAGAGCAGTTTAGAGATACAAAGTAAATTGCCATGACAACATACTCTGGGTAAAACCTACCCACCTTTTGTAGTATGGGTTAATCTGGAAGTCAAACCCGATGTCATAAAGCTACTCCTAAAGTTACCGGAGTAAGCCAGTCACCTCGCTCCGTAGTATAGGCGTCGGCAGAAGGACTTCAGCCACCAGCACTGATGAAAATAATTAGATTTCTGCATACTCTCATTAAGCGTGTTTGTGGTTTGTATATTTTGAATTATAATTTTTACCTGTGCGCTAATCAAAATTTATAAAACTTTTTATCGCTCAACAAAAATAATGATGATCTATGACAGTGTGGTTGGTTATGTTTGCAACAGAAACATAATCAAAAACAGTTTTGGTCTTGACTAATGTAACCAAGGCTTGCATTTAAATGTGTGGGAAATGTCTAACCACCCGCCACAGCTATTTGCGATAAGTGCATAGAATTGATGTTATGAACATCATCATCATTACGTAGTCCTTCGTAGTCGTTAGCCATCACAATCCTCAGCCTCACCCGCCATTTCAGTTCTGTGTTTTGGAGGGAAACCGGATTAAAAAGGTTTGTGACGTTGTAGCAGTCAAGGTGGGACTGGAGATGAGTGGCCACCACCCTCTCAAATACTTTGGAGATGAAAGAGAGATTGGAAACAGGCCTAAAGTTGAGGTCCTCAGGATCATCACCAGGTTCAGGAAGGCAGTGCAGTTTTCAGTGGAGATATTAGAAGGGAGGGTGCTAGGTGGCTGTAGTAAGTGGCTGATTGTAGAGAAGAGGGCTCTGGTGTTCCTTTTCCTGCAGAGATGAAGTTAGCATAATAGGAGGATTTGGCAGCAGTTTTTTAAAATGTATTGTGCAGGTGTTCTGACTAAAGTTGTGTGTGCTCTGAGAGTCCAGTCTTTTTACACAGTCGCTTAAGATGGCGCCCATTAGTTTTGAGCTCACGGACGGCGGGTGTGTACCAGGGAGCTTTTTGGGCTAAGGAGACAAGAAAGGCTTTCAAGGGAGCAAGGAAATCAAGGGCAGAGGAGAGACAGACATTGTAATGACTAGCAGTCATTCAGGGCAGGACTGGGGCAAGAATTAATCAGGTTGCCAAGATCAGTTGGGTTGACTTGTTTGATCTTTCTAAATGTGATGGTCCATTGATCTTTTGTTTTGGTGATGGGGGCATGAACTAAGAGCACAGCTTTGTGATTGGAGATGGGGAACTCAAAGAGCAGATTAAGTTGAGAATAGGGTTGGGAATTGATAAGATTTTGTTGATACTGATGCCATTATTGATTCTGCTACGAAGGACATTATTATGTTCATGACATAACAATATATGCACTGACCGACAGCAAACAATAACGCACGCACAGCTAATAAGGCAATACAGTAAAAGTAGGCCGACTACTCGCTAATATTTGACCTACTTGTTTTAACAACCACGGACAACATAATTATGTTGGCAACAGCAATTTTATTCACTAATCGCAGACAGTAACGCACAGCTATGACTGAGGCGGTTGGTTAGAGATTAGAGTTTTGACAATCCCACATTTAAACGCAAACCTTGGTTTGGTTAGCCAGTGTCAATGTTTTCGATTATGTTTCGATTACAGGTGTAACCCACCACACTGTGGTTGAACAGTAGACTAGGTGCAAATGAATTCAGGGAAGGCTAAGCCTTTGCTACTAGCCTATATTACCCATGACTGCAAATTTCCAGACGTCATGAGGCATACGTTTTTGCAATGCAGAAAAACATGTTGGCATCCAATTAGAGGAATTGTTAAGTTCGGAGACATACGATTCTGAAGAATCGGACAATTTGGAACCGGTTCTCAACTGGAACCGGTTCTCGATTCCCATTCCTAGTCGAGAATGTGGCCTTATGTGTGTGCTGGGAATGTGACATTTTGAGTGATACCAAAACAGTCAAGGAGGGAATGTAAATAATTTGCAAAGACTCTGGAAGAGTCATCATTGTGAATGTTAAAGTCGCCCAGCAGGAGAACATTAGGGGACATTGTACAAACAAATGTTAATTGTGAGGATAATTTGGTGATGAAAACAGCATTGGGCTTTCGGGGTTGGTAAACAGTTAAAATGATGATTGGGTTAGTACCATTGAGTTTTAAAGCTAGGCATTCGACAGACTTTAATGTTCTCTCAATAGATCACACAGAAACTAGCTAACAGTCAAATAGTCAAAGAAATTTAGAGAACGATTTCTGTTTAATCTATACTCAGTTGCTTTTCATAAGTCCCTGGATGTGTGTATCAGAGAACTAAAATTGTATTGACAACTGAATTTGTATGCAAATCTAAGGTAGTATTCTTCCGCCAAACTAGCTTGAAATAAAAGTGGACAGTTGAATGAAATAAGGCTGAAATTCTAATTCAAACCGTTACATTACGTTTCACAAGTACTTTTCATTTCAAATTTTGCAATGCAAATTCAAATTATTCTATTCAAATTCAAGTTAATACAATTCTAATTCAGTTTCTGTGGACATTAATCTCAGCGCATACTGGTCAGTTAACACTTTATTATAATTGCATTTGCCTAGAGCCCTATGGAATAAGGAACATTTCTTTAGTAGAACGATAAGACATTAGGTGCTAATATAGCGTGTATTTCTGATCATATTTACTTGCTATAAATTACAGCAAAGCATTGCGGTTTTACACTCACAAGAAACATACCAATGATAACTTTCTTTTCATATTACTTTGAATGGATAAATAATTTAAATCCCCATAATTGCTTTAATTTGGTTTGATACTGTATGTTAAAGTTATTTTAAATGGGATACACCACAGAAAGCAACTCATCCTGCTCAATGATCTGCAGAACCCCTAAAGGGTCATGGAGGAAAAAAATGAATGTTTTTCATTCCCTCACAAAGGTTTTGCGTTCCCTCACAAAACTATTGTGGTTTTTTCTACAAGGTTCCAGGGTAATATGAGAGGGGACACAAAGAGATCAAGTTTGTCAATTAATATTAGGCAATTTTATTGGACAACTTCCTCAAAAACAAAATTTTGTTTACAAGCTTATACATTTCCTGTATTTATTACATAGCTTATCCTACCATGTTAGCCAATTACAATGAGCCTGTCACTTATTCAGCTTGGTATACGTTATTCGTTGTAATATGGTTGAGCCAACACTCCTCAAAATATCCGTGCAAATATGTTGATCCCTAAAACTAATTCAATGCAATGTTATGACCGTTTTAAAACCGACAACATGAACAGTAATTTTAAAGGAATAAGAAATGTTATTCCTTAACATCCAACTAAACCAAACTAGAATATTTTTCAATATACACAGGATAGGATGTTGTAACATCCATTTTGCCAAACTCCAAGATGGCTTTTGCCATTTGCCAAAGCCAATATTTTAGAATGGACTTGGGTTGAGAGCAGATGTCATTGAGGTTTTCAAGTGGGCACCCTCCATCCCGGATGTTTTGTTAATTTGAGCCCACGACACCTCCAGAAGGCTTAACGGTGAGCAATGATGTCTCAGAGCCACCCCGCTCTATATCCGCTTTCGGAATGGTCAGATATTTAAAAAAGTTGTTTATTAAGCTGAGAGATATCCCTATACCTATCCCTATTACCTATTCCTGCATCCGCTTACCTACCACCTGAAAATAAGATAATCTTTCCCTACTCTATTCCTGCAGGCTTGGTAAATGACGCTCTGCAGAAAATACTTACCTTTTTAAACCTTTTTCCTGAGATTAAACCACTTTTTATGGTTTTTCAACATGATGTTCTTTACTTTTCTGCCCATATAGCATCCTTCCTTTTCAACCACAGCCACTGGCTACTTCTTTCTGCTATATCTGACATAGCTTTTATGGCCTGGCGCAATTCTTTGCCACATTTCCCTAATTCCTTAAGTAGTTTGTTTGTTGACATTGCCACAAATCCACGGCATCCAACTTCCACAGGACACACCTTTGTTCTCCATCCTCACTGTTCTGCCTCAGCTGCTAATTCGCTATAGCGGAGTTTCTTTCTTTCGTGTGCCTCGTCTATTGCTTCTTCCCACGGGACTGTTAGCTCTATAAAATAAACTATTTGCTGTGTGTTGGACCAGAGTAATAAGTTTGGTCTTAAGTTGGTTGTTGCACTCTCTGATGGGACTCTCAGTTGTTAGCCGACATCAGCAAGCATTTTCCAATCACATGCTCGCCTCAGCTGCCCAGAGCTTTGTTTTGGCCTATAACTCTTCCTTCCTGGAACTCCCTGCCCTGACAAAGCAAATAAGGTGCATGTCGCCCTCTGCTCCAATGGACAGGGCATTAACTGTTGAGCGCCTAGCATTGTAGTACCTATGCGCCTATGCTCTATTGCTTCCGCCATGCATTTTAGTGCTTGATTGTGGCACCAGGTATATCTTCCTTGAGGAAGGCTCGTCTTGCACCCAGACATTATGTGTTTGAGATTAGCTATCCCCCCACAGAGGGGGCATGCTGGATCCTCTCCTACCCATTGGCTAAGATTTGTAGGTGTTGACAGTATGTCATAGGTTGAAGGTTAACAATGAAGCTAATTCTTGTGTATTCCATTCCCCACAAGTCCTTCCAGGTAATTTTCCTCTGCTCTACACTTTCCCAGTTCATCCATCGCCCTTGTTTGGCTTTTGAGACAGTTTTAGCGCTCCTTACTGCTTCCTCTTGCTTACGTATCTGTTCTATCACTAATTTGCGTTGTTCCAAAGGAGTTGATTTTGAACATCTCTGTTTACTTGTACTAAGTCCAAATCCTCCTCGTTCATGTTGTACTTGTCCTACTATTTCTGTATGTTTATGCTTTTGCCTGCAGCACTGCCTATTTTGGATTCTATTTCCGTCCTGTTGCTAATGTGGGTGCCGCTTTTCTATATATTACTATATAATGCTATCTTGGGATTCCGTAAGTGTCATTTCTAATCTAGCTTTAGTGCACTTAAATTCATCTGTAAACCCGGTAAGCGGCAGCTCCAGAGCACCTTTCCCATAGAGATCCAGGCTACTAAGACACCGTGGTACCCATATCCATTTCCTAGCATAGAAGGTAAAATAATCCATATGGTAAGTCAGTAACATAGTAATGTGTGTTGTGTCGCAACAAAAGATATGGCCAAAGGCAAAAATAAGTAGACCTAAACGACACAACATCCGTCGGTGGTGTGTGAGAGAGAGCTCCAGTGCCCGATCTTCGGCACTCTTATGCCCCAGGACAGCTGAAATCTAGGGTCCGAAACGGGAAAAGGGGAGGAGACACAAGTAAGGCAGCATGACAGTAGTGACAGTAGAAATACACTAAAGACCCAGAAGGCCTAAGAAACACACAATCATATTTATTAAGCAAAAAGTATGCCAATTCAGATATTGCCAATTGTTATTGCCTCTCAGACACCGTTAGAATAGAAAGCTAAAAGATCTGCAAGTGGCTATTTTAGAAAAGGGTTTGTGAAGGAATGGACATTGTGAGGAGACTGACGAGTCAATGATAGCAGACTGAGATCATATTCAGACCTATTTAACAAGACAATAGCCTGCCACCATAGGCTATAATGACCACATTTGGTCAAACATTGTTAATTGCTGTTAATTGTCAGTCAACAAAGTGCTGCATATAATTATCTTAGCAATATTGACCCTTGAAAAAACCTGGTGTAAAAACTACAATAGTTTTGTGAGGGAATGCAAAATGTATTGCAAGGGAACGCAAAAGTTTTGCAAAACGTTTTTTTCCCTTCACCATGGCTCTTTGAGGCTCCGTAATGATCACAGCATATATCTTATCAGGGAAAATTAAAAAATGTTGATAAGATCAAGTGTGGGTGTTTGTTTTTAGATTTGGATTCATGTGCCCTTGGACATGACTGCCAGCATATATGTGTCAACAGTATTAACTCATATAACTGTGAGTGTCGAGAAGGATATGCGTTAAATGCTGATAACAAAACATGCTCACGTAAGAATAACAATCTCCTTAAATGTATTATATTTTTTATTTTATTTTAGATTACACTTATTAGAAAATAATGTACTTGTCTTGTAACTAAACTAATGGCTTTTTCAAATCTTTTTTTCAGAGGAATTACGGGGAGAAACACTTGAAGATCCGTGTATGTGTGAGGCTCAGATTGCGTTCCAGAAAAAAGTCAAGTCTACAATACAAGAACTTACCAGAAAACATATCCTTTTATCATGGCAAACCAATATATATTTATATACAATAGCAATTAAGTCCTAAAAGTAAAATGTACACTTAAAGACTTCTAGGAATGATATGCAATATACACACTGTAAAAAAAACACTTACTGGCAGCAATGGCTGCCAAACAAAAAACATAAAATGAAAGCAAAATCTTCAAACACAAATAGAGTGCAAAACCAATAAATTCACAAAAAATATCATTCAAGGTTTTGCAAAGAAACTCTGTTTTTTACAGAATTTACAGATATTTCTTAAATCATTACAATCAAACACGTTCCATAAAGTGACTGCACTAAAAGTCCAGCAGAGAAAAACTGTTATTTTAAAGATATTTACGAAATCATTGCAATCTAACATCTTCCATAAAGTTATGGCACTAAGAGTTCTACAGAGTAAAACTGTTATTTTATAGATATTTCCTAAATCAGTACGATCAAACACCTTCCTAAAAGTGACTACACTAAAAATTCAGCAGAGAAACGTTTTTCATCAAAACTTGGAAACAGCAACTTAATTGGTGTTACAGATAGCAATTACATCTTTCAACGAAACAGGTCCATGGTGCTCAAACAACACTAGTGAACTACTCCAAAGGATTCAATCTATAAACCCAGACCGCACACAGTAATAATACTTGCAATATCATTTTTAACAGGCCACAATCACATTGAATAGGTAGATTATAGTTATTATCCCATAATGCCTTGCTGCAAATCCAGACCACGTTCTTGATGCCACTCTTCAATTAAAAAATGGCTGATTACATTAGGTTGGATTTACTCAATAGTCTGTCTATTTGGAATTACATGAGCAGAACGGTTATGTTTTATTTAAAGCGGCTGTATTTAGTTTCTGGTTTTTGAAAACCCTATCGTTTGCTTAGTGTAATTATTTTACCTAACCGTCGCAAAGAAGACATGCAGAATGCTCGTAGTCACTGCATGTCTCTACCGCAATCAACGACTATACTCCAAGTATGATATTCTCTTCCTGATTTAGTGATGCACTTCCTTGTGCCATAAAGCAATTCGTTAGTTTCACAGGAGATCGTAACCGGTGGCAGACAAAATGCGTGTTGGGCGTTGAGACTTGAGATACTTGAATGTTGAGAGAATTGATCTGAACGGCAATTTTTTTAATTCTCCCATAGACATCACAATGTGCAAACTGTAGAAAGGTATTGATAATCCGTTAATGCAAAAAAGTTGCATATAGAATAATAGAAGAATGTAGAATTACATTAAACTAGAATAAGTGAAATGTATTAAAAATATTTTTATTTCAAATGTATTTAAATAATTGCCACAAAGTCAAAGACACAATTATATTGAATGTATTTTATCTAATACATTATTGAAAATCTACATGACCACAGAATAATTTATTACAGTGTACTTAGGTGACCATGTTTTGCTAGCAGATCCCACGTGACCCTTCGTCTGTTTCCATATTCCAGTCTTAAGTTCTCAGTTGACATCGAACAACTCAAATTCGCTCAAAATAAAAATTTTGCAGGCAGATATCCAGGTAACAGCCATGACTAGTAGACCAACCGGGGGTGCCCAGCAGCAGCTCACCCACTCAAACAGATGTAAACTATTTTCAAATATGACCAATGAGAGGTGCGCAGAGTTGTCATTGGCCAGTATCCTGGATGAAAATCAGTTTAAGCTACACGCTCAAAGCAACACTGTGAGACAGCCAATAGCAAATAATAAATGTGTATATGAATGTAATGTGTAATGTTTGATTTGCAAAATTTGTATGTAGATTTACAGAATCTAAATGTAAAAGTACACATACATGTAAACCTAAGATTTACCTTAAAATTACACAGAAAAACGTTACATTCTTGGCACGGACATAAAATAAATAAAACATTTATTTTACAGATAATTATTGTCATTTTACATGAATTTGTAATTTTTGACTACTGAAAAAACTCTGTATAATTATAATAGTAATTGTACAGAAATTTAAATAAATGTAATGTTGTCATTATTGACATGCTTAAAAGGACAGTTTGGTTGTGGATTTTGAGATAATATCCGTAATTTAACAGTTTGTATAATTATAATAGTAATTGTACAAAAATTTTAATAAATGTAATGTTGTCATTATTGACATGCTTAAAAGGACAGTTTGGTTGTGGATTTTGAGATAATATCCGTAATTTAACAGTTTGAGATAATATCTGTAATTTAAGTGTTTTGTTTACAGTTTCAAAACAGAGCAAACTACTGTGTAAATGTTAGTTATTTTCTGTGAAAATAGGAGTTTTTTTTTTACTGTATTTAATTGGAGAATCAGATGGAAAATAGATCAATATTTATCTCACAAAGCTAAGACATACATACATCTAAACAATGTCTGTGTGTTGCAGTTGAATGAATGCTGTCTTGCATAAGGTAATGGGTTTGAAGGGAATTGTTTTATTCACACAATGAACATCTTCCAATATTTACTTGCCTTCAAGTGAAGATTGTGATCAGGGGATTGTTATTGATGTGACTGAAAATGCCTTGACTTGTGCGTTCACTCAATGACCTTTCAAGGAAGGTTCAGTGAGGCTGACGTCTATTCTAAGAAGTGGGAGGCAATAAAAAGACAGTTAAAGTCACCTACTTAACTGTCACTTCACTGGCATCCTTTTCCTAATAATAAACATTAAATGAACTAACCTTTAATTTACTGTTTTGTAACATAGTAATTGCCTGGTCTTATATAATGTATTTTTGCAAATTTACTTTAAAACCCTAACCCTAAACTAATACTGGACCATAGGGACCTTGAGTGAAAGAAATCTAAATATAGACCCCCACTTTAAGATAGTTCGGGCCTTTAAGGGATAGTTCGCTCTTTTTAAAATGATGTGTTTTGTTGTTTAGGCTGAATGAAATAAGTATATTGAACAAGTTTGGGCTGTAGGATCAATGTAAGTGAAATGTCCTTATTTTTTCAACCACTGTGCTTTTAAATGGTTAATTCACTGTATACCACAATACCCATAGCTAATTGCGCGAACCAAACCCAGAACCAGAAAAGTCCCTCGCCTTGGCTGGAAATGACACACGCTGTTAGATTGCGAAACGCTAAATGACGAAACTATATGTACAATACAACATATGATGAAAAACATAAAAAATCAGATGGGTGAAGTGTCGCTTTTAGACAGATTCATGAAAAAAATAAAATGTGGCAAACATATAGCATGAAGTTCAATCTTCCAAAATCCAGGAGCTGCATCGCACAGTAATAACCTCATACCAGCAGTCAAGCAAGGTGGGGGCAAGTTTAAAGGTTGGGGATCGTTTGTTACATAAGGCCCTGGACAACTTGCCATCATTTAATGTACCATTCATTTTGGGCTGGTTCAAAGAATTACCTATGTTTGAGCACAGCTAATTCAGCAGGACCATTATCTTGGACACAAGGAAGTCTTCTCTTTACCTAACTATTAAGTCTAGTGGGCATAGTACTCTTTCATACTTGGATATTTAGGGTTGCATAACATTCTTTTAAGAGTAACCAGAGAGAGTAACCAGACATCTCAAAGACATCCCCGCCTTGGAAAATTCTCAAATCAGGTGGCCTTTGCAATCATGTGGGTGTGGTAAAATGGGCTGTATAGGCTAGAAGTCTACCTCCAAGGGTACTTTTTCAGTGACTGTATGGCCACACGAGTTGGATTTGGTACTAAAACACAAACCAAAAAAACTTTGCAAATAATGTTTTTTTTGTGCAGTGTTTTGCACTTAGTTGAGTCCAAATACAGTTTTTCAGCAGACAAAAGAAATATATTGGTGTCTGGTTACTCAAAGTATTCACTCAGGGTCCTTTTAATCTAGCATTGGGTTCTGGCCATAGGTCTGACCATATAAATATGAAGAAAAAATAATAATACTTTCTATTTCAATACTTTCAAATACTTTCTTCTCAGCATTGTATATCCAAGACAAACTCTGCCTTTAGCAAGCAAAGTTGCAGCATTCTACATGACTGCTATATTCTATTTTTTCTGCATTTGTGTTACTGTTCCTTCTGTTTAGAAAACAATAGCTACTGCAATCGCCTAAAAAAGACAAAAAGTGACAAAACGTATATATACAAATAAATTAATAGAAATATTTTGCAATTATAATGTTTAGGTAAAATGCCTTTGCTTCTACTTCTAAAAGTCTGACAAAATTTGGCTGACAAAATTGTTGAACCTACTTTTAATTTGTTATTGTCGATGTGTGCCTAACAATGTACTCTATGATGCCGGGCAAGAAAATATATTGGCCTATATAAACTAACATATAGAGAATGTTCTTTCTATCTTCAATGCCTTTCTGCTGTATTTGCTTATTGATATTTCCACCACATGCTTATAAAACCCTGTAACATGGTGCTGGCATGCTTTGAGTTATTGTGACTTCAAAATATTTGAGGTATGCTCATATATTCTTATGATACATAAATGTTTGCAAAATGACCCTTACCTTCACCTTGGATTATTAAACCAGTGATTCAAATTCCTGTCATTGTTTATTTGATAGATTTTGTTGTAACATTTATTTTACACTTGTTGAACAACGACCTTTTATAAATATTACCAACCATTTATAAATATTGCTTCAGGTATTCAACTTACTTGGTCAAGGCTAGGTTAAGCTACCATCTGTGATAAAAAAATAAAAAGGTTTTCTGGGGTGTTGTCATGATTGGTTAAATTGGTCATTAAGCCATGTACCTTTTCATTGCTGTTAAAATATATCCACCTGGTCAGATATTTACAATCCCCCGTGTTAACTTTAACAATTCGACCACTGCCTAGGCCTTCAATACAAGTATGGCAATAAACCAGTCAAAATAGGTCCTGAAAAGCGAATTTATATGTATTTAGTACAAATGTGGCAGCTGACTTTCATCAGTCTATCTAGCCACAGCTGCAATTAGCGTAACAGTTTAAACTAAATCATAATCAAATAACAATGTAAAAATTTGTTTTTATGTTTGTCTATAAAGACGTACCTTAATTGTACAACAAATAACTGAATCAGTTTAAGTGTCATATGAAAGTGTGCAGTATTATTTGAAAGCTAATGCCTTGTAATTTCTTAAAGTGTGCTAATCTGTTGTGTTGGGACAATTGCATATATAAAATACACTCTAGGCCTAAGCGTTCATCATATTTTAATTCATCTTTAAAATGTAATACATCGAAACTGGATATTCGTTGAACAAGATGTCTGTCATGTAGTGTTGTAGTACTCAATAAAAATGGCTGGGTTGAAAACAACCCATTCTGGGTTGTTTTTAACTACACTACTGGGTAACTATTGGACCAACTACACGCTGTGTTAATTTAACCCAGCCAGATGGGTTGCTCGTTTGACCCAGTAAGATGAACTAAAAAAAACAACAGTGGCATGTAGAATTCAAGCAAAAAAAATCAAAATAAACCATAATTAACATTATAAAAAAAATCATTGGTAATTCAATTATTTAAAACAAGCAATATTGTTTTTAATCACACACAATAATCTTTAAATGGTGGGACATCCTTTCAATTGCAGTAGCAGGCCAAGACATGAAAAACATGGAAATAATAAATAGGCCTTTAGAGATGGGGTCAAAAAAGATTAAGCCTGTTACTTTAAGATGTGACATTATGGGAGCGTGGGGGGTGTTTGTTTACTTTCGTTTTCAACCAATGCAATGGTTCTTGTGCAAACGAGTGAATGAGATATAAAAAACAATTGTTCCGTTGAATTTACATAGTCCGCCTGTTTCATTGTTGCATGTTAACTTAGGAGGTAATAAAGAACAAACTTACTAGGCTGGCGCTTTTGAAACTGGCGCATTATTCCGGAGTTCTCCCAACTAAAGTCTGGAGGACGCATGACGGGAAAGTAACACTGTAAGTACACTGTAAAAATGTGAATGAATCTGTAATTCTACATATTTATTCCTTTTTATTTTACAGAATATTCCTGTATTTTGGAAGTACACGAAAATATTGATACAATTTTAAAAATGTCACTGGAGTCCAGGACTCGAGTACCACAGCATGGTCCATATAATGCTTGTCAGTTCAATTTCCTAAGACACCCACCTAAACTATAGAAGACAGGGTTCAAAGTTCAAATTTGAAATGTTTCATTGTCATGTAGATGACTTGATAATGAAAAGATCACTAATAGCGTTGATTTTAAATTTCCCATTTCATGTATTTTAGGAAAATTGTAATCATAATTGATTTTGGAATTTCTCTGTAAGTGGCTTTGACATATGGAAAATGGAAAATTTGATTTTGGAAGGAACTTGTGATAACCTTTTTTGCAACCTCAAATGATGGATGCAACCATAGGGGAGGGGGGGACAACCCACTGTATCAACAGAGCCGCTTGCGTGAAGTTGCGACCAGTTACCGTCACTTTAGCACTGATCAATGGCAATTTTTCGAGGTAAGATAAGTTATATTTTTAATAAAACATTTTATATCACTTTACTGATCTTACGGCCCCTACTAAGAGTGGCCGTATTAATTATTGTAGCAGTGTATCGTATGTGTTGTGTTGGGTTGTATTGTGTCCTCCTTTTTGTCTGTCCAATCTCTATCATTATTCATCCAGGTCTCGTCTCCTTGGTCACGCCCTCCTTCAATTTGCCGTCGGGGCACCTGTGAGCGGACCAATCAGACATCCATCCGTCAACTACAAAAGTCCCTCCAGTCTCAGTCCCTGGAGACAATCCAGGAAATCTGTGTTCTTATACCTTTGTGTTCGTCTCGCTGTCAATGAGACCAGTGCTTTTTGTCTTATGTAAACGATCAAGTAAATTCCTTAGTTACCGTTTTTACACGACGCTCTGTGTCGTTTTCTGTTCTTACTAACAGCCGCACTTGGTCGTTTGGACTAGGTAAGATACCCTGGGGTTTACTTAAACATAGACTGCCTCTGTTATTTTCAGTAGTATAGGAACGAGTGCCACCCCTTGTGTTTTCGGTTAGCCTGAACTGTTGGATAGGTAGGTTAGTGAGGGGTTTCTTTTCACCTTTTGATTGTTTTGGCACCGTTCGGTCCTCTCGCTCGCAGTGTTGTGCTTGTAAATAAATATTCACTTACTATAAGCCTAATTCGTGTGTTGCCAAGTATCTTTATTGCAGTACCCCATCATTTTGATATGGTTAAAAACTATATGTTTATTGCAGCGGTATATGGAGCTGGACAGTTCTGTTTTAAGGTTGTGGAGAGCAATGTGAGGAGAGGTCGACACTGAGTGGTCCTGTGAGTCAGGAACAACTGGTAAATAAAAAACAATGACAGTTTTAAGAATGGCACACTTCTACTTCATACTAGCCCAAGGAAGCCCCTTAGCTTTTTAGTACTTTACATAATATTGTACCATCTCATGAATGTTTTTAACTCTGTCCTGTTTTAACAGGCATGATTGACTGGAAGGGTTGCCAGCCAGTATTAGGCTTGGACGCTGGGTGCCATTTTCTGTTAGTGGACACAAACCGAAATATTAATAGAATGTCGAATTCCTGGGACAGTGCCCTGACTGCCAGCACCCAGATTACGTTTTTTTGTTTGACCTTCTTTTTGTTTTTGACGCCCCTCACATTTATGTTGCAGGTAGTGTTTGCTTGAAGGCCTGAATGATGCCTCTGTTCACATTTTAAATGTTTAAGAAATGTAATATGTATAAAGATTGTTTTATGAAGCATAAAATGAGGCATAATGAATAGGAAACATGAATGAGGGTCAGTGAACATTAAGGTAGGATAGTGCTTTGCTGTCCACACCAAAATTCAGCAGTGTAGAACTGTAATTTAGTACAGGGCTGTGGATGTTGGAGGTCTACTCTAATCCAAAAGTAAGTGCCAGGGACAGCTATACATCTGAAATTCAGAATTTATCTAAATTGTTTAATTTCACTGTGAAAATTTACCTTCTTAGAAGGCAACACAACAAAAAGTTGGTCAGTGAAAGGTATTTGCCTTGGATCAATAATAGAAAGGAAAGGTATGAATCATGACCAAATCAAGGATGAGGATGTCAAATACTTAATGTACAATAAATAATGCATTACTTATTGAATTGTTTTACATTGGGCTGTCAAAGCTCCTTTACACATGATAGTCTGGTTACTCATTGCTACTGTCTATCCACTATCGGTAAGAAGATATGGTGGCTGATGTAGGCTATTGATGGGCTCTGTTTAAAAAAAAAAAAAAGAGTCTCATAGGAATTTTATGGGATTCCTTATTTTTTTAAGTCAGAATACATATAAAGTAAGGGTTCCTACACCAATAAAGCCTCAAGAATGTGTATGATATAATGCAACACAACATGAAAGATGAAAAAGAAAAGTAATGTAATGATGTTGCCATTAGGCTTGTGGAAATTAATTGAAGCTATACTTTGCTCGAAGTAGGCAAGACAAACCCAACAGCTACAGTGTAGTCATAACAGAAGCACAATCACGCAGCGGTGAAGAAAATTGCGCTGCATACCGTTTTGAAACTGTTTAAATCGACCCAAATGTAACGTTTTTGTTGGTCTGAGTCTTTTAAGTCATTCTAAAGTAAAACTTAGTTTCACAACATATACGTGTAGATATCAATAGAGCTCTTGCTAATTCACAGTCAGCTTCCAAAGAGTGTAGGTTTTCTTCTTACGTAAAATAATTCTTTACTTTAAACAGGTCAATAAAATACACGTTTAATTTTATATCAAACTATTGACGGACTGGTTTAAGCTTTTATACCTAAAACACTGACAATTCAATCTTTCCATATTTCTACTGTTAATATCGTCATGTTGTCATTTCAAAACTCGCCTCTTGCGTGGTGGTTGCCGTGGGACTTCCTTAGAAATGCTATATTTCGGTACAAAACAGGCACCGATTTTGCGGCGCACCTCGTCTTCAAGTTAAATTGCCTACCCGTTCCCATATTTTTTGATGGTCAAACTTTGATTAATTTTGAAGTAACCCCTGTCCGGACATGACTTTAAGTGGAATAAGCAATCAGTCAACAATTTGTTATTTAAAATACGTGCTATAAACTTTACTTGAGTCGCTACTAACTTCAATTAAATCCGTCGCTCAGGGCCTTTCAACTCTGACTAGTCCAATGCCTTTGGAAGATTCTCCAAAAACAAAAATCGATCCTAGGCATAGAAAGATCTGCTCCCTCAAAGTTTTCCGTGCCTTCACTTCTTCAGGACAGCGGTAAAACAAATGTCCCTCTCCAAAGCTTGCTAGCAAGTTTGTTTTGGTTTAGAATTCAGTCGCGTTGATTGAAATTCATAAAGCGAGACATATTTTTATGTTCTATGTATGGTTATGTTAGTCAGTTTGGCTACGTTTACATAGGCCTATAACACATTAAATGTAAACTTTAGCTGTTGATTGGTTGTGAA
Source organism: Galaxias olidus (assembly GCA_026901105.3). Taxonomy (NCBI): domain Eukaryota; kingdom Metazoa; phylum Chordata; class Actinopteri; order Galaxiiformes; family Galaxiidae; genus Galaxias; species Galaxias olidus. The sequence goes on along the minus strand of JAPMUY010006182.1, from coordinate 7,142 downwards.
TGTAAGTGATGCATTGGTAACGTTATCCGTGCCAAGCTAGTTGTTACGTTCTTGACTGTTGCGGGGTCATTTTAAGTATCAAGGTAATTAATTTGTTAAGGCTACGTACCTAGCAGATTTGAAAAAGATTTCATTTAAAAATACTTCTGCTAATAAAGAACTTTATGTGCATGATAAGAGCTTCCTATCAATTGCCGTGAGAAAAGTTGTACCTTTCCGTTCATCTTTTGTTTGTTATGTCTACTGAAGCCTTGGTTTCTTTAAAGATTGCGTTGAGTGGCATGCCCAGTATTTGTGACCTCAGATGCCACTTAAGCATGCATGAAAAATCTGTGCATTAAGAAAACAAGATGTATTTATTGGTCAGATGGTTTATCGTCTGTTTATGTTTGCAAAGCAGACAGCTGAAGTGAGCAGATCAGCTACTTCCAAAAGTTGTGTGGAATTACACAGCGAAAAATTCCAGATCATCATCATTATAAATTAAATATAATATAGGAGTTTGTTGGGCAGAGAGCTATGACCTTTGCAAGATCGATTTGGCGAGAACTGTGGGGGGAGGCAGGGTGGGGGGAAGGCAGGGAAAACTATAGTATTTCAACGAGAGAATATGCCTGTTAGTTACCTTTATTACCGCTTTATAGGCTAAATAAGCAGATATGTACAAATAATATTGAGCAATAATCTTGCAATGGGACCTACATTTTCATGTTTTGAAATGTGTTTTCAACCCGATGATTATCTGGCACTGATTATGCGTGTACAAACCCAATCGCAAGCAGTACCTAGGCTATCTGTTGTTTGGACCCGTAGAAATTTTGTACCCTGGGACCGCGTCCTAAAAAAGCTAACTCGTTTGACACGTTCGCGGTTTTCAGAGTACACGTTTTTAATACTGTAGCCTTAATTTAGGTAAACGACCATATAACTGTAAAGGCAGTGAGTTTTTCCAAGTATCTGTAGCAACATATCCATTATTTTTCCCACAATAAAGAAGTAAACTAATGTCAAAGTTGGCCATAGGAGGTTTGAGCTTTTTGAAGATGGCGCTTGGCTACACAGAAGTATCAACTTAGTAAAATTAAAAACCTTTTTTCAACACTAAAACTCACTTTTAGAAAACCTTAAAATGTATGAATTTGTTTTTCTTAATAAACGTTTAGTAAGTATCACAAATTCGGAGCATTCACTGTTGAATAACTTGATTTAAAAAACAATGCCGTGATTTATGCATCGTAAATTGGAGTATTTGTGTCTTTTTAAGCAGAAACACTAAAATGCTCATAACTTATAAACACATCCTATTTCTAATCTGTTCACGATTATAAATTTTTCACATAATTGTGAAAATGTAAATTCGAACCTTTCCTCCAGCTTGTATATAAAGTGGTTAAAATACTGGTCTCAGTTCAAATATGGTGGTCATTTTTTGTAAACATTGTGTTAAAGCTTCTTAAAGGATGAATAAAATCACACAATCCTATAGATATATGTATATATATGTCATTTGAAGAAAAAAATTATGCCTAATGTCTTCAAAATGGTATGTACAGTTTAGATGTGTGATGTAATATGAACACACCACTAACGTTTTAGCATGTAGACTTCATATTCTGGTACAAAATAGAATTTTGGAACTTTTTGGCTCAGGCTGGCAGTGTTTCAAGAAGCTATTATTTTGACACTTTCATTAATTACAGACTGAGGTAGATAAAACTTTTACATGAGTCAACAAAATAATATTTCATGTAAGAGTATATGGAAATAACAGAGTTGTGTTTATTTATTGAATAAGGAATAGATTATATTGATGTTGATCTTCAGCCTGTAAAGATTGGTAATTGCATATTAATAATATTGCATAAGATAAATAACTTGTGTGCACAAGATTAAAAAAAGAAATTCCTTTTGGGACTTTAGAGGCTCCGTACTTTTCTGAAACCCAAAGACGCTTCACACGATACACAGTAAACATGGCAACAGACAATGCCACAGAAAGAGGAAAAACAGACAAAGAGCAACAGCAGTGCTAATAATCGATCCAGCGGACTAGCATAGAACGCTCTCGTGCCTGCAAGTTTAAACTACTTGATGTGGAAAGCAGGGAAAATGTATCTAATGCATTGAAATTGTGCTTTTTCTTTCCACTTTTTACATATTTCAATGGCATTGGTGTACACGTTATAAACAGAATGTAATCAAAATCACTAATGAATAATATTTAAATTAACTTTAGGCAAAAATATAAATAAATAACTGCAGCTATATTCGAATACCCACATCATTTCGAATAATCAAATATTTGAATAATCGTGCCCATCCCTACCCTATACCCACTTCCAACTGCTGGCTTGTTACATGGAACGCTCAGCCATTTGAAAGATTAATCTTGCTGTGTAAACTTAATCCTTTCCTACTCTATTCAGGCTGGCTTGGTAAAATCACAGTCAGCAGGAAATCTTACATTGTCCTTGTTTGGCTTGTGAGACAGTTTTACGTCTTGCTTGCGTATCGGTTCTATGACTTGTGCCAAGTCCAAATCCTCCTCCTCCATGTTGTACTTCCCCTACTATTTCCGTATGTGAAAGATTGATAGTGAGCTAGAATTGCGAATTAGAGGAGGGACGGCGTTCCATAGTCTGGGTGCTACCCTCAAGAATGCAAGATTTCCAAAGTTCTGGAGTTTGGATTTTGGAATGACCATTTGCCCTGCTGAGGAACGTAATGAAGGATGATAGAGTTGGAGGATTGCCAAGTTATGTAGATCTTTGTAGGGGAGGAGAAGGATTTTGTGGGTAATGCGCTTATTGACAGGGAGCCAGGTCAAAGAGTACAGGGGTTATGTGTTCAGAAGATTTGGTTGAGGAGAGGAGACAAGCAGCACAGTTTTTAACCAGTTGGAGTTTATGGAGTGAAGTTGCGCTGATGTGGAAGAGTAGGAAATTGCAGTTATCAAGATGGGAGAAAATGGATGAGCTTGGCAGCTGCACTACGGGAAAGGGATGATCGGATTTTAGCTATGTTTCGTAGATGGAAGAAGGACATTTTGGCCATGTGGTTAATGTGAGTAAAAAGAAAGAGCAGGGTCCATTAAGACGCCAAGATGGCATGCAAGAGGGGAAGGGCAGCCTGTAATGCCGTCAATCATGAGATATTGAAAACTTTAGTAAGGGTGGGTTTGGTGCCGATTATGAGGATTTCCTATTTATTGCTGTTGTTTGAGATAGTTGTCCTGCATCCAGTGCTTGATTGTAGATAGATAGTTTTCAATACAGGCAAGAGGTGGGTTATCAAGTGAAGTTGTGCTGATGTAGATCTCATGCCCTCAACACCCAACTCTTGCAGCCTGGAAAGAAGGAGATTGTGAAACACTGTGTCATCGGCACAGGTACAGTAAGGTCTAATAGAATTAAGATTGTGAAACACTGTGTCATAGGCTACAGTAAGGTCTAATAGACTTAAAATGTTGAGGGTACCAGCATCAGCAGACGTACCTAGATAGTTCGTAACCTTATTTAGTTCTGTTTCTGTGCTGCGAAGAGTGCAGAAACCAGACTAGAGTTTTGGTTCCCTATCCATGGGAAGGGAACATTTATAGGACTTAATGTTCTACAAAGAGGTGCCTGTGAGGAAATATTCAGACCCGTGGATGCTTTCATGACTGAAAGGGGACTGAGCTGGGAAAAATGTGTGGATGGTGTGGCGGCGATATCGTGCAGAAAGAGTGGGGTTATTGCGCGGATAAAGGCTATCAACCCGAGGGTTATGGCTACGCAGAGAATGCCTCTGTCTGACCACTATTGAATTTGACTGGCTGTTTCAGAGAACAATTTTTCCTTCAGCGAGATCCCTTTCTTTGTGAGTGAGTGTGTGTGTGTTTGCTGGCTGGCTGCCTTCGAATGCACGATGGGCAATTGCAGTGAGGAGGTTTGCTGAGCTGTTGGGCAAGGTGGCGAAGTCGTGTTGACCTGAATGGATCGAGGGACTCTCTCCAGGTCACCATCGGAGACAGAGCCAGCGACAACCTGAGCAGGCGGCATTCCTTTATTTCTATAATTCTAAAATTATAATGAGAACAGTTCATCCCATTGGAACTGTTAATGGCCTAATCCCATTTCTTACTTTCACCCCTAACCCTCGTTTTTGAGTGTCCCTCGCTTTTTGATTTGCCCTTGTGAGTGAGTTACAAGGAGTAGTGGTTGAAATCTTCCCCTATGAAACACTTCATGACCCTGATCCATCAGCAGTACTCGATGGCGTTGACGTAAATAGAAGCATAGAGTTTGTGGCCGGACATTTCGAATCTCACGATGCTGTCTTCAGCTTTGGTGATTTCTCTTGCTTGGGCTATAGGCGTGTTTTTGCGGTTGTCACAGCAAATCGGAGAAATGTAAAAAAAAAAAGAAAAAAAGAAGACCTCTTCAGTGCCTGGGAATGCTGGTGATGTATCAGTTTGAGATATGTAGAATAGACTGCAAACAAGTTTCGTTGTGATTAGCCTAGCTACACAACATGCTAGCTAGCTATTATAGTAGACTTGGTAACTAACGTTTATGTTCGATCCACACGGTTGTGATATGCATGTCAAATAAACAAACGTTTATTGATTTGTGTGTAGGTCTGATAGGATGGAATACCGTACACAATACACAAGCGTATGTAGCTATTAACGTGTTTGTGCCATATGCGTTTGTTCTGGGGAATAGGGAAATGCAAAATTTCCCGCAGATTAATCTAGTAAAAATCCTTACAATTCAGACTAAATTAAGTGAATTTATTTCCTTTTCCAGAATGGTCGGTCATCCTACGTCATACTCGCAGACGTGGATAATGTGCAGTCTTCCAAATCCTAACAGCGCAGCATGAATCTTTTTCTCCCGTGCGTCAAACAATTGCTGATTGTCTGATTTGATTTGTGAGAAGATATCCGGTAACTTTTTTGTTGGAAAACACACACAGATAGTATTAAAGCAACACTGGAGCGGTTTGAAGAGTAACTTGCAGACGAGGTTGGCAAATATAGACATTTGTATAACCCCTCCTCCTTTCTTCCCTGCTCAACCAATCAGCTATTGTTTGCTGCACAGGAGAAAAAGCTACGCGCTACAAGCTGTTAGAATTTAGAGGACTGCACATTGTCTGCATCCGTGGCCCTCTGCGAGCTATGCTTTCCCAGAAACCCCTTCTCTGCATAGCTACGCAGAGACGTTTCCGTGTACCTTCGCAGAAGCATAAACCAGGCTTCAGCAGAAGAGACAAGTATGGTCTGCAGAGGTTCCAACAGAGGGAATGGGACTATGGCTGGGGTACTCAGCTGGTAATCCTGATCTACGTTTACTGGTTGGCTCATGCACTGTCTATCGGGTGATTTCCAGTGTCTTCAGTGTGCCAAAATCTACAGTCCACCATGTCATCCACAAAGTTGCGCAACACACATAGATCAACCTGACCCCAACCTCCCTATGAGCCCCTAGCAGATAACGAGAGCTCTGGGACTCAATTCAAGTATGAAGGTACGTTGCGCTTTTTATGTAAACGAACCAAAATATCATATGTTCTTTATATACTTTGCTTTCAAACATGCTTCTGAAGTTACTGACATCTGAATAGTGCAATCACAATGTAAACACATCGGCAATCACATACACATAAACACAAATCACATTAAAGCCAAGCAAACATGAAATTAACTGTTTGGCATTTTATCAATTAGTCACTTAAACAGGCATAAGAACCACTCGGTTTTTGCCTCAGTCTCCTCATTGCGCATCTGCTCCTTTGAACTTTCCGATGATAGAAAATCCACCATGGGATTTGTCTTCCTCTTCTTTTTAGGTGTGTTGGGTAGCTGAAGCTGTGGTATCAGCACTCATTGTGTGCAGTATCCTGACTAAATAAAACTAAAACAAATGAGAAGGAATGATAAGTCAGAACTGTGTTATGTGGCCACGTGCCATGTACAATATATCATATCATAACTATGTTCCGTTCACGATATGTTTCTGCAAAATAAGAAATAAGACATTGGTTTGTCATTTACAACATTACATTGACTAACCCCGTTCTCATATAAAATATCAATAGTCAATCAATTACAGGCTACATAGCCTTTTTAAAACAATTGTTCAGATTTCAAAGAAACCAATGCCATTGCTTGCAATTACTATTAACTATAAAGACAAACCCAGATTATCCAGGCATGTTATAATAACAAATGTGTTAATTTTGTCTGATATGACAGGACAGATGAATCATACAGATAATAGCCAAAATGTTCAATTGCTGTTTTTCTGCTTTGCTTCCCTACTATGGGAACAATAGTATTATTACAGCGACATGTGCCATTTATAGAAAAGCATGGAAGTGTGCACTGCAGGCTTGCAATCCATGCTCCTACCCTGCCAGTCTGCACGGATAATAGAGGTGCGGTAACAAGTGCAGCAAAATTTCGGGCGTCATATGCCATGAAAGGGGGAAAATGCGACCTGGAAAAATGTCAATATGCGGGACCCTCATGCACAAATCAGCCTTCCAACAATTTTGTAATGTTTGCCATCTTGCTAGAGACATCAACATATCGATTTTTTTAATGATTGTTATAAATAAAGGTTTTATAATACATTGAAACAACATTAAACTCATAATACGAGGGTTGTCATATTTTAGAAATTGCTGTTAACGTAGCAATTTCTAAAAGGAGGTGAGTTCTCACTCCGCCCTCACTTCCTTAGGTTTGTGGTTTATTTCATTAATAGTAAAGCGTTCGCCACCATCTTGCTGAAGATTTGTAAGGCATTCTGGGAGATTTCTCATAACACTCGTTATTGAGTGTGCCTCTTGAAAATCTAAATTTTTAGGGCCATGCAGCCCTTCCACTTTGCCCTACCCCTCAATCCCAACAAGAATCAGGACACACCTACCTCTACGCGGAACGAGCAAAATGGAGGGGTAGGGCTTTTACGTTCTCTGGGAATGCTGAGTGTACAGTGCATCCGGAAAGTATTCATACCCCTTCACTTTTTCCACATTTTATTATGTTACAGCCTAATTCCAAAATGGATTAAATAAAAAAATGTTCTCAACATTCTACACACAATACCGCATAATGACAAAGTGAAAAAAGGTTTTTTAAATTTTTTGCA
>JAPMUY010006179.1:0-44373 GCA_026901105.3 Galaxias olidus | reverse complement strand
ATTCAAATTAAATCCAAAATCAACGTTAAAGTTAAAACTTTAAGTAACATAAACCCACAAGGCAAAATCGAATTTCCTCTTTCATGCACTCCCTTTCCTAGGATGGAGATAAGTTACAACTTGTTTATTAGGGCGTTCAAACAAGTATTTCTTGTAACGGGGTTTACTGTTAAACAAAAAGGAGCCTGCCCTTTAACTAGGTTTACTAGTAAATTCTCACAGCGGTTCAGTGTGGTACTGCAACGGGCCTGTTGCGGGGGAGGGTTTTCGGTTGCTCAGCATCGCCCCTAACAATCTGGGTTCCACGTTCTAGTGGACACGTGACGGTACGTCACTGGGCACTGCAACACAGGCAAGATGGTCACGCGATGCTTGGTCAACGTGAACGCTTTCAAACAATTGCGCGGCTTGCTTAACCGATGAGCGTGTTCAAGCGATTCAAATAGCATGCAGTAGGGCGGTACCGGGACGCACACAACAATAATGCTTATGTGATTCTAGCGCTGCTATCCGGCTAGCATATAGAAATCACTTTGCTTATTTCTGTAACTGTTTTTCAGAACAGAATTAGGGGGATCAGGTAGCTAATCTGAATGTCCCTAGTCTACTCTCTTTCCAAAATCTAGATTATCCGTAGACAAGGTGTCTCATCAGCACCGTCCGTGGTTAAATAGTACAACCAGCTAGCAATTAGGTCAACTAATAATTCTAGCGGTTACAATGTTGGCAACAGCTGACTGAGCCAAATCAATAATTTTCTACAGAAGTTATCACTCTCCAAATCAACAACAATTAAACTTGTTTACCACCATTCAGGACGCACAATAAAGCACAACCAAACTACAAGCCTAGTCAACAAAATTAGATGTACTGGGTGGTCAACTTCACTAATATCCTTTGCATATGATCACCATTTAGGCTGAAACTATCCTCGCACGGAGGCACCATTATATAGGAGGAACTGGGTCTTACTACTTTTAATTTGTGTAAAGGTATTTAATAAACGCTATATCAATATTTAGAGATTATTAATTAATTCATAAATGTATATTATAATCGATCAATTTGATTAAAAGAGTCATATCAAATAATTAAGGGGGCACCACCCAAGGACTTTAGCTTATTGCATGGCTCGATGGGAAACCAGGTCTGATCTTTGTATTAGCTTTATTTGAATTAATAATTAAAACAATATTAGTTCAATGTTAACGCAAATATGAAAGTTAAATGTTTCAGTCTCAATTCTGAAGTAGTAAATTCTAGTTGTGTGAATGGATGAATCATATGCGAAAGAAAACAGGAGTTTAAACAAACTACTATTTATTTCTAATTCTAGGCAAATATGTACAGATATACACTGAATAAATGATAGTGATCTACGAATGCTAGCAGGTCAGGTATGAAACGTGGGTATGGATCTCTAAACAAAGCAGTATGAGGAAGCTAATTGCTACAAGCTAAGCACCGAATGTAATGTATTAAGAGAGCGGAAGTTACTCTGATGAATGGTTTTCTGCCTTGCAGCAGGGAATTCAAAGTCCGTTGATGGTTCAATGAGCAAAGATCGTGTGGTCCTTATTAGCAGATGTTCCAATGTTCTTGATGGATCGCGGCCTTGTATGGAACAGACCACATGGTTGAATGTGTTGCGCAATAATTTCGATCTCTAGAGAGATGGCCTTCCCTCTTCAAAGATACGTGTTAATTGTGGGTAATTTGAAAGGTTCGTTGTTGAGGGTTTAATGAGCAAAGGTTGTGCTTTGAAAGGCGGACGTCCTTCGTAGCAGGTATTCCAAAGTTCTTGATGGAACGCGGCCTTGTGAAGCAGATCGCGTGGTTGATTAAGTTGCGCAATCATTTCTGATCTCGACAGGGATGATCTTTCCCTTTCCAAGATTATGTTATTTGCAAAGTTCTGTTCTGTTGAGTCTGCTTTTATCAAACGGTCAAAGGGGTGAGTTCCTTGCCACATGTTTGGGGGCAGGCAGATAGGTGTGACCACATGGAGTTTATAGAGCTTTGACTAAATCCATGTATTTCTATTATCAAACTTGTAAATGTTCTACAAAGTTATGCAAAGTCTATGTCTCCTTGTTACGAGTTTTTTTGTACCAAATAGTATATATACTAGCTGGAAAAGAAGAGTTATCTTCTAAAACAAAACATAAGTATACATTCAATAAACTCATGCAATTACAAAAATAATATTATACTTCAATTCTCATCATTGTCAATGTTCTTGTTCGATTAATTTGTTTAGTTATTCCGTGAAAGAACCAATGTCTTAGTCCTTGGAAAATTCAGATTTGGTTTTTAGGACAGAGCTTAATCTCCATTGAAAGATGAAAGGGCTTCCCCCCCCCCTCCTTTCCTGGCATTCCAGGAGGTCCTCTGACCAGACCCAAAAGGTGTTATCGAAAGATTTATAACCTTGCAGAAATGCAGAAATGCAGAAAACCCAAAACCAGGCCTTGTTATCTGATCAAGATAACTGTCCTGTCTCTGGTCTGGAGAGCATTTTGCACCCTCCTCAAGAACCAAATGGGCAGGAGAGTTTAGACGTGTGAAGTTGATTCTCCCTACAGTGTGTACGTGTGTGTGTGTGTGTGTGTGTGTGTGTGTGTGTGTGTCTGTCTGTGTGTGTCTGTGTATGTGTGCGACCCGCCTCGTCAGCATGCGTAACCCAACGAGACTTTTGTTTTTTAACTTCAAACGTAACGCTTTCTGAACGACCTTGTAAAGAGGGAATTATGATCCTCGCTTCACACGTGTTCAACGTCAGCACACAGTATTGGTGCTGGTCATTGGCTTGGCTTGTAGGAAAGGTCAAAGTAATTACCAGTCCTTTGATGCTCGACTGCACACATGTCATCGTCAGCCATGTCAAGTGACTGATGGCGTCACAGAACCTTTTAGCCTTTTAGACTCTCAATGATTTTGCTGGATGACATTGACCAACCCCCCTCCTCCCCCTCCTCCTTTCACCATCCCTCTATACTTTCAGCGTCCGTTTTGATGTATTCTTGGCCCCGTTTGATCATTTTCAGTTCTACAGGGATTGTCATTTGTGCAGCACTCAAGCCAAGCCTGTCCGAGTCTCTGGCAGTTTTTTCATTAACTACCCAACAGGAACAGTCATTTAGTGCGAGCTTCGCTGCCCGTCCCCAGCACATTAAGCAGCTTTACCCCCCACTAGGCCTCCACATTATGCAGTTTAAAGTTCTCCTTCCGCATGTATATTCATTCAATGCGGCATCAAGCCTCTCATTACTGCGTGACTACTGAAGGTTTAGGACAGCCAATGGGCTCATACCAATCCCTTGACTCAATACATGATTCTTTCGTTTTTTTGTGTCCTCGTGAGCTCGAGTCCAAGTCAAGTCTCAAGTCTTTGGTCACAAGTCCAAGTCAAGTGTTGGTTGAAAGTCCAAGTTTCAAGTCTGTAGCAAAACCCATCTGCAACCACAGGCTTTTGAGAGAATAACTGGTTGACAACTTATGTTGCAGGCTATATCAATCTTTTTTTCTGAACATAGAGAGGGTGCCTTAAAAATATATAGATTAACAAACGACAATCCAATCAGAAATAAGATGGCTTTATTTTGCCATGTGTACTGTAAATACATTAACATTAAATAGCAAGCTGTAACAGCATTGCTTTTGTACAAATCAATCATATAAAATGTGACTATAATGTGAAAATTTAAATGGCCATTTCATCAGATTGTGAACGCACCCATAGCTGATAGCTGTGTGTGAGCTCAAAGCTGCTATACTTTAACGTAGATGGACAAATGAAAACTGCATTTCTCCGCCTGTATGTTATGCACTTTCGCTAGATGTATTGGCAGATTGCTCATGTTTCTGCCCTTCAATGCAAAATTCTTGTAACACTTGTAACGGGCATTGTCAACATCGGCTCTTGTAAAGTTTAACCATACTTTTGAACGTTTAGTTCTCTCTGCCATTGTCACTATAGCAGGGTCACTCTCTCATACCCCTTTTCCACCAAGCAAGTTCCAGGGCTGGTTCGGAGCCAGAGCCGAATCTTAAACTCGTTCTTTGCTTTTCCATCGCCAAGGAGCCGGCTCTCGGCCAGAAAAACGGGTTCCAAGCTGGCTCCAACTCTTTGCTGTTCGACCAAGCATCACTTTTATTCCCGCCTTTAATCGATTTTGATTTGCCGGCTGACAAAGAAGTGACATTGATGAGCGCTGCACATTGGTAAAAGTTAAAACTATTTTCCACATCAGATAGGCTACATGACCTGCTCTGCCAAAAATGAAAAAGTCCAAGAGGGCGTCGCTTTGAAAAATGAGCCCTCCAGGCACGTCTTTAAATAAATGAAGAACTGGGAAGAGGCACTGGACGTTGAAAAAGCTATTTCAGTTGACTAGAGTGGCTAGCTAATGGCTAGTCCGCCATTGCTGTTGTGCGTTGCAATTGAGCCTTGCATTGCTGCAAAAGCAGTGACGTATATTGACGTAATGACGTGGTTCTCTAGCCCGTGGAAAAGTAAACGGTTCGTCTAAGGCTCGCAAATTGAACCGAGGGTGAACTGGCTCTAGCACCGGCACGGAACTGGCTCTAGGTTCGTGTTGGTGGAAAGGGGGTATCAGTGTGCGAGAGAAAGAGCTGCACCCGCCCTCGCACACACGCTTTGAGAGAGAGCTAGCGAAAATGCACCATAGACAAATGTCTTAATCTTATTGCTAACGTGATCCTTGTATGTTTGCAGGTGCCTGCTAAAGTTGGATGCACGCAATACAGAATCCTTTATTTTGATACCGCAGATGTTACATTCAGCTCGTCAGTCGTCAGACTCAGCCTCAATGTTAAAAGCGCCCAAAAAGTATACAATGCAGTAGTACTATGATAGAGCACTGACCTGTTGGCTTGAATGAACAAACGTTTCATAATGAACAAGGAACCCTATTTGCTCTCTAGCCCCCCCCCCCCTCTCTAACTCTTTCGCTCCCCTTCCAAGCTCTCTCTCTTTCTCTTTCTCTTTCTCTCTCTCTCTCTCTCTCTCTCTCTCTCTCTCTCTTTCTTCCATTGTTTTTTTTTGCTGTGTGATTTAACGTCCCGTTTCTTGTTATCTCTGTCTTTTCTGTGCCCTTGTGCCCCCCCCCTCTCTCCCTCCTCCCTCCTCTCTCTCCCCTTACACTGCCCTCTCTTTCTCTGGGGCTTTTTTCCTGTCCTCTCTTGCTCGATTTCCCCTCCGTTTCTCTCCGTCTCTCTCTCCTCTGCTGACGAGGGCCTGACTGGCTTCTCCCGGGCTGACAGACCAATTAGATGGAGATTTGCATATATCTCTCTCTCTCTCAGTGTGTTTGCGTTGTTCGTGCGAGCGTAAAATGGGCTAATAACACCGGGGAACCAGTGTTCATCACCAGCCATTCACAACTGCCTTCGCTGTCTGACAGGCCTGGGCCGCCTCACCCTCGATCTACCTCTGTCTCTCTCTCTCTCTCTCTCTCTCTCTCTCCCCATCCCCCTTCCTCCCCACCGCCGTTGACGTCTTACTCAAATTACAGTGGAGAGGTGTGAGAACGTCTCACTTTGGAATCTGACTCGGCAGTTAGCGGAAGCCATATTGCTTTTCCTGGAAGGTCGCCGGGAGCGACGTGAGGGAAAGTGACATGGGCAGATGGAATCCTGGGTAATAGCAGCCTTGCTGGTGTGAGCCGAGTTACGGAGGGGAAGATTGAAGACAGACATTGCGGTGGATTTTGAGCACAGATGAGGGGGGGGTCGCAGATGTTGAGAGAGAATTGCCACGTCTGCCGGCTAGAACAACACTTGCCAGGCATATTGAGTGGCACATTTTTCTTCTGCATGGGGCCTTGAGGCAGAGGGATGAGGTGGCATCCACGCACTGCAGTCTGTCAGAAACATGGATAGCCGACCGGGTTAGTAACATGATGAAAGTAATGCTCCTTCATCTGTCCAGTCCGTCCATCCATTCTTTCATGCGTTCATTCATACATCCTTCCGTCGACTCGTCCACGTGTTTACGTGTTGCATCATTTGCATTAGAACATCACGCTGCAGCAGAGTAATGTTTTTCACACAACGTCATCCAAATAGCCTGTCAAGCCCAAAATGATGCCAACATTCATAGGATGTTACATGATAAAAATAATCCCTCAGTGATCTATTCACCCATCCAATCAATATTATTAACACATTTTTATTAGCAGATCAGGCAGATTCACTTTGTCCAGCACAGTCTTCATCACAGCAATGTGACTGTGACTGATAACATAGAATATAGATATAATTATTTCGTTTAGGTTTTTTTTGCTATTTTTATTAGCAGATCAGGCAGATTCACTTTGTCCAGCACAGTCTTCATCACAGCAACGTGACTGTGACTGATAACATAGAATATAGATATAATTATTTCGTTTAGGTTTTTTTTTGCTACAAAACGTGTGTTTATCCAGAAACATCCAGTGGGTTGTTTTCTCACAGAGGCTGACAATGAGACTCTTGCCTCTAGCGGTGTGCTGTGAGAGGGGCTGTCTGTACCCTGATGGATGAGGCCGACCAGCCTCCCTAACCCTCTCAAGGTGAAAAGACAAAAGAGTTTTTCATTCAGCCTTGTCACAACCTGGAGGACCTCGAGATTAACATCTCTGTTGTTGACAGAGACCTAGGAGGACACAGCTCGTCTCAATCTAAAACCCTACAAAAACACATTGCCGGGACGAAACACAGGAGGGAAGCTGATCTTTTTGTCCAGATAACGCGTATTAAGTGTAGGGAGAATCAACTTCACACGTCTAAACCCCCCTGCCCATTTGGTTCTTGAGGAGGATGTAAAATGCTCTCCAGACCAGAGAGACAGGACAGTTATCTTGATCAGATAACAAGGCCGGTTTTGGGTTTTCTGCATGGGAACAAGGTTATAAATCTTTAGATAACACCTTTTGGGTCTGGTCAGAGGACCCCCTGGAATGCCAGGAAAGAAGGGAAGCCCTTTTCTCTTTCAATGGAGATTTAGCTCTGTCCTAAAAACCAAATCTGAATTTTCCAATGACTAAGAGATTGGTTGTTTAACAGAGTAACTAAACAAATTAATCGAAGAAGGACATTGACAATGATGAGAATTGAAGTATAATATTATGTTTGTAATTACTTGAGTTTATTAAATGTATAATTATGTTTTTGTTTTAGAAGATAACTCTTCTTTTCCAGCTAGTATACATACTGTTTGGTACTAAAACACTTGTAACAAGGAGACATAGACTTTGCAAAACTTTGTAGAACATTTACAAGTTTGATAATAGAAATACATGGATTTAGTCAAAGCTCTATAAACTCCATGTGGTCACACCTATCTGCCTGCCCCCAAACATGTGGCAAGGAACTCACCCCTTTGACCGTTTGATAAAAGCAGACTCAACAGAACAGAACTTTGCAATTAACATAATCTTGGAAAGGGAACGATCATTCCTGTCAAGATCAGAAATTATTGCGCAACTTAATCAACCACGCGATCTGCTTCACAAGGCCGCGTTCCATCAAGAACTTTGGAATACCTGCTACGAAGGACGTCCGCCTTTCAAAGCACAACCTTTGCTCATTAAACCCTCAACAACGAACCTTTCAAATTACCCGCAATTAACACGTATCTTTGAAGAGGGAAGGCCATCTCTCTAGAGATCGAAATTATTGCGCAACACATTCAACCATGTGGTCTGTTCCATACAAGGCCGCGATCCATCAAGAACATTGGAACATCTGCTAATAAGGACCACACGATCTTTGCTCATTGAACCATCAACGGACTTTGAATTCCCCGCTGCAAGGCAGAAAACCATTCATCAGAGGAACTTCCGCTCTCTTAATACATTACATTCGGTGCTTAGCTTGTAGCAATTAGCTTCCTCATACTGCTTTGTTTAGAGATCCATACCGACGTTTCATACCTGACCTGCTAGCATTCGTAGATCACTATCATTTATTCAGTGTATATCTGTACATATTTGCCTAGAATTAGAAATAAATAGTAGTTTGTTTAAACTCCTGTTTCCTTTCGCATATGATTCATCCATTCACACAACTAGAATTTACTACTTCAGAATTGAGACTGAAACGTTTAACTTTCATATTTGCGTTAACATTGAACTAATATTGTTTTAATTATTAATTAAAATAAAGCTAATACAAAGATCAGACCTGGTTTCTCATCGAGCCATGCAATAAGCTAAAGTCCTTGGGTGGTGCCCCCTTAATTATTTGATATGAATCTTTTAATCAAATTGATCCATCCATCCATCCATCCATTTTCCGCCGCTTATCCGGGGCCGGGTCGCGGTGGCAGCAGGCTCAGCAGGGTATTCCAGCCGTCCCTATCCCCAGCAACGTTTTCCAGATCCTCCTGGAGGATCCTGAGGCGTTCCCAGGCCAGACGAGATATATAATCTCGCCAGCGTGTTGTGGGTCTACCCCGGAAAACCTCCAACGGGAGGCGCCCAGGAAGCATCCTAATCAGATGCCCGTACCACCTCATCTGGCTCCTTTCGACGCGAAGGAGCAGCGGCTCTACTCCGAGCTCCCTCCGGATGACCAAGCTCTTTACCCTATCCCTAAGGCTGAGCCCAGCCACCCTACGGAGGAAACACATTTCAGCCGCTTGTACTCGCGATCTTATTCTTTCGGTCACTACCCAAAGCTCATGACCATAGATGAGGGCTGGAACTAAGACTGACTGGTAAATCGCGAGTTTCGCCTTTCGGCTCAACTCCTCCTTCACCACGACGGTCCGGTACAACGCCCGCATTACTGCTGATGCTGCACCAATCCGCCTGTCAATCTCACGCTCCATTTTTCCCTCACTTGTGAACAAGAACCCGAGATACTTGAACTCCCTCGCTTGGGGCAGCAACTCACTCCCAATCCGGAGAGAGTACTCCACCGTTTTCCGGCAGAGAACCATGGCCTCAGACTTGGAGGTGCTGACTCTCATCCCGACCGCTTCACACTCAGCTGCAAACCGCTGCAGTGCATGCTGAAGGTCACAGTCTGAAGAAGCCAACAGAACCACATCATCTGCAAAGAGCAGAGAAGCGATTCTGAGGTCCCCAAACTGGACACACTCCTCCCCCGGCTACGCCTTGAGATTCTATCCATGAAAATCACAAACAGAACTGGTGACAAGGGGCAGCCCTGGCGGAGTCCAACACCCACTCAAATTGATCGATTATAATGTTAATTTATGAATTAATAAATAATCTATAAATATTGATATAGCGTTTATTAAATACCTTTACACATATTAAAAGTAGTAAGACCCAGTTCCCCCTACATAAGCCAGCCATATACAGCGTCACAGGACACTGTCAGATCACTGCTACTGCCGTATTATTGAAGGTCTGCTGTCATGTGAAACTGTATTTTCACAGCAGATTGAGGGTGACGCTGGCTGTTCTGGGGTAGATCTGTTCTGGACTTTGTTTTTAGAATAGCACCCATGGGAGCAGCTAGCAGTGAGCGGAGGTGACTTTTCCGCCTCTGTCCTGAAGTGGCAGGAGCAGCTCGGCATGACAGTGGACGTCGGAACGCTTTGCACGATGTTGGAGCCAGGTGCTGTTGACAAGTCACGGAGCGTTGTCCTTCTTCCGCCATCCAACAACCAATCCAATCCCTCCCTCTCTCATGGCCCCTGTCAATCTTCCTTCCCTTTTTGGACTCTCTCTGCTTCGCTATCTCTCATTCTATCTCTCTCCACCCTCCTTGTCCTCCCCCTCCCTCACTCACTCACTCACTCACTCACTCACTCACTCTCTCTCACGCTCTCTCTCTCTCCACCCTCCTTCTTGTCCTCCCCCTCCCTCGCTCTCTCCATCGAGACTGTTTAGCAGAAACGAGGAACTAAAACATTGGTCGTTAAATCAGACTCCCTCCTCGCGGTCCAATCCATTGCTAATTAAGAACAAGGCATCTCTCTCCTCCCTCTCTGACAGACACACGCACGCACGCACACACACACTGACTCAGTCACACACCCTCGATGAAGGCTGGCCAGGTGCACTTGTGGACGGAGCGATCCGGGGTCAATTACAGCAATTGTAACGATTCTAATTGACTAATTTTCAGTCCATTACCCTTTTTGATGTCCCGCTTAATGCGGAGTAATTTGATGAAGGGATGACGGCGCCGCCCGCAGGCGATGGTGGGGGCTTTCTTGCAGAGTGATGGTGAACGATTGGCGAGGCGAGCGAGGGACAGCCATGCCATCCATATCGCCGTGGGAACAGACAACATGATTAGGTGGGGAGTGGAGGTAGGGGATCGCTTAAGGGGCAGGTCTATAAGGGGTGTAGAGAAGAAGAGAAGAAGGCTATAGGCAAGTAGGAATGGGGGGAGGAAGAAGGGGTATATGGAGGGAAAGATGGAGGGAGGAGTGTAGGGAGGGAGAAGAGAAGAGAGGCTGTAGGCTGTAATGGGTATAGAGAGGGAAACGAGAAGGCTGTAGGCTATAAGGGGTGTAGGAAGGAAGATGAGATGGCTGTATTCTATAATGAATGTAGGGAGGAAGAGGAGAAGGCTGTAGGCTAAAAGGGGTGTAGAGAGGAAGAGGAGAAGGCTGTAGGCTATAAGGGGTGTAGAGAGGAAGAAATGAAGGGTGTAGGCCAAGGAAGATGACTTGAGCTAGAGTTGGTAGCGTCTAGAAATGACCTGGGCATGGTTGGTATGGTTTATAGTTTGACTGACATGGGTTGGGTTGATGAAGGCTATGAATAGTCTTGGCTTTGTTTGTATCATCTCAAATGGTCTATGTTGGGATAGTGCAGGCTAGAAAAAGGGCTGGCCTGGGTAAGGGTTGACGAGGAAAGGGTTTGAAGAGAATAAAGAATGAGAGATAGGAAAATTAGGATGAGGAAGAGCTAGCTTGTTCAAAAGTCATTTGGCTGGTACTCATTTGATTGCCAGATAATTAGGTCCATCGCTGGTTGTGAAACTTTCAGCTGTTAACTTTGCTGAACAAATTCCACAAACTTGCCCGATGTACTTTCGAACAAACGAATGAGTCACTGAGCATCTGAAGTGTGTTCCCAGAACAATATGTCCCCCTCCACTACGCCTTCAGAATCCACCCTCTTTTTCCACCCGTACAAAAAAAAGAGGAGAACAGGGTGAATTTAGCTGAAGTGCCAGCGCGTTTGAAAGGCAACGTTAAATGACTGTCAGAGCAATGGACGAGGGCGTGGAGGAGCCGTCACTCAACCGGAGAGTAGAATGAAGTCTGACTTCCCGCTAACGTATACTTACAACCACTCTCCTCCTAACCTAGCACAAATGGGTCAATCCTTCTTCCCCTGAGCAGGCCTGGTGCAGGATGCTGCACTGTACACTTTGGAGAAAGAGAGAATATTGTCTTCTTCCTTTTGTGGCGGAGGGCGCTGACTTTTGACAGGCACTATTTTGAAGTTTGCAAGGCTGCATTGATAACTCCAAGCTGTGTCCGACCTTTTTGCATTTCTGGAGAATGTTTGTGGTCTGTAGAGAGGTCTGACCGCCATAGGCACTGCAGCTTAATAAGAACTATGGAGTCAATGGCTGTTTTATGTGAGTAGTCATCCTGTGATCACTGCTCCTAAGGAGAGCTGATTGGTGTCTATGAGAATGTGTAGGACCTGTGCAGAGGCAAGATAATGACTGCAGCCTCTTACCTCGAACTGTAAAATTATATTTACATTACATATTACATAAATGCTTTCTCTTGACCAGGATGACTCCTGTACAGATGTGCCGTTTATACGCGGTGTAGTTGCTATGTAACATTTACATAGCTATGAGACCAACCTCCCCTGACAAATCTCCACAAATTATGTTGATCATTTATACCCGTGTTATATATTTGATTTATATCTTATACTTTTCAGACTGTTATGATCATATACTTCCTTGCCACATGGGTTGGTTGTCATGAAAACAGTAGCCCACTCGCTGGTCTCCGGGATCCAAAACCCTTTGTCTTTTGGCTCGGTTTCACAGCAGAAGAGCCCCCCCCCCTCCACCCCCACTCCACCCCCACCCCCACCACCACCACCAGAACAGTAGTGGGGCCATTGCTCTGCCACGTTGCACGGCTAGTGGGTAAAATAACAACCTTCCCGCTCTTACGTGCCTGGCGCGCTCTCACCCTGTGATTGGGAGTGAGTGTGGAAGGGGAGTTGAGGTGGAATGCCATTTCTGAAGGTCATGTTGTACCTGTTGCCTCACACCTCTCATAGCGGCGGCTGGCTGTCGCCCTCGCACTTTCGGGGAGCACTGTGTTCCCTTATGTACGCGTCCCAATGCATTATAGATGGTCCAGCGCTGCCAAGATCGAACGATGGGGAGGGAGAGAGAAAGAGAGAGGGGTGTTGCGACCTAGAAGGTGACTTGGTTTTGTTGTGTGCCAGCTTTCATTGTGTATTTTCCAATGGAAGAGATTATTTTAGATAGATACAAATACTGGCTGTTGAAAGCCAAAGGTTCAGAAGAGTAGGTTTTATTCGTCATAGAATAAAACCAAGTGGAAGTCTGCAGAGTCCCACTGAATTTATACATTCATGGTTCGTCTTTTTAAACATTTTACATTCAAGTCAAGACATCCCCAAACTTTTTGGCAACTCCCCAATATGCAAATTAGAACATACCCAATTCTAGTCATCCCTAATACATCTGTTCCCTGGGGACCGTTTGTCCCATAAACCTTAAGTTTACCCCTCTTTACAACTAGCCCCATTCTTGCTTATCATAAACTAAGGAAGCAGAGTCCATTAACCCCCCTTTCCTTCTCTTGGTTAAAACAGCAAATGGTTAGGAATTTAACCTTCATGTATGTGCTTCCCTTTAAACTTGTTTACCAAAACATCTTTAACTGCTTATACATTTATGAGTCTGTCAATTGTGTACTTTCTACCCCTGCTCTTCCTCCCTAATTGAACCGTAAGTGTCTTGGGGGCCAACCAGACAGGATATTGGTTAGAGTTCTGGTCTATGCTTCACATATTAGGGCCCTCAATAAACCCTACCCTAAAAACAGTTGTACCTCTGCCTTAGAATAGCACATTCTCTGCTTCTTCTGTTAACTCGATTTATTGACAAAACGTAATATAAAAATGGTATAATTACTTAATTACCTTTAATATTGATTACAAATCCTTGACTACAGGGGGGAGGGGGGCATGAAGCAGTCACGTTACAAGTGAACGAAAGACTCAGTCCGTGAGGGTGAACTGCTAATTTATCTTTCCTGATCTCTAGTGCCTAGCCTTTGCAGCTATCATGTGACCAGTGAACGAAAGACTGAGACCAGAAGACCCATTCCAGGGGTGAACTACTCTTTTGAACGAAATAGTCACTCAGACCCGAAGACCCATTCAGGGGTGAACTACTCTTTTGAACAAACTACACAGACCCGAAGACCCATTCCAGGGGTGAACTACTCTTTTCTCTTTCCTATACTGAGCCTATGCAGCTGTCACGTGAAAATTGAACGAACGACTCAGACCCAGTCAAGGGGTGAACTACTCATTTCTGTTTCCTCTCCTGTCTTTTCAAGTCTTTCGTTCACTTTTCACGTGACTGCTAGGCTTAGCATAGAAAACAGAAATGATTAAATTGGTTCACAAGTTATTATTACTGGTTTTGCATCAGTTTTTTTCTGTTTTTCACTTTACAGTTTACAGTCAAATCAAACAAAACAAAACAACCAGTTTATTAGACAGCTATACTGCAATATTGTGTGATTTCGTTGTAGTTCGAGTGTGATTGTTATTTGGCTGTGTGGGCCAACCTGATTTTAAATAAATATATCTTAAAGTTATATCAATATTGTGATTTTTTTGGCTAAATACAACACATCACGTTTCAGTAAAGGAGTATACTGCAACTGCTTTTAGATTACTTAATTATCACAGTGAGTGAATCATAACTATGGCACAGTCGTAACTACATAACCATGGCGAACTAAACATTTCTCTTTTCTATGCCGAGCTCACGCGGAAATTTTACGAGCAACTCAGACCCGAAGACCCATTCGAGTGGTGAACAACTCTTTTCTCTTTCCTATACTGACCCTATGGGGCTGTCACGTGAAAATTGAACGAACGACTCAGACCCGAAGACCCAGTTGAGGGGTGGACTATTAATTTCTGTTTCCTAACTATGCTGAACGAAATTAACGAATGACTCGAACACAACTCACTCTGAGTCTACTCGTTAGTCCCGAGTAATTTTAAAGATTCGTTCATGAACGACACATCACCCCAAGCCATTTCTGGGTGTTTTTTGACGGAAGCGTTCTGTGCACATAATCGGTTTGTGGGGTTGTGAAAGTCTAGAGTCCGACGAGAACGGCTGTTCTTAAAGTTTCTGGGTATGATAAATGTTGTAATTTAGCCAATTTTTTAAAAGACAACATGCATTTTTGATCCCATCGCTGGGATTGGGGTTCTGAGGGTTAAAGAAAACGTTAAAGAAAAGGTTGCTGACGTCTGGGCAAGTGGGGAAGTAGTTGACCCAATATAATGTCCGTTGTGGACTATGGAATCATGTTATTATGTTGTTTGTCCTTCTACCCAGTGGGTGAATTCTAGTGCTATTTGAAAAGTTTAAAGCTACTTAGCTCCGCTAGCTAACTAGCAACCGAAGTTTACTAGCCCAGGTTACGTTGGCAGCGGCTCATGATAGGAGGGGGCTAATTGGCTGCCAATAGTGTGGTCCTCGTCGGACAGAAGAGGATTACCCGGTTAGCCACCCCTGCCATCAGCCAGGAAACGGCAGCGGGTGTCCACCGGCTTCGTGGGATTCTCGTGGACGTCCCGGTTAGCCACCCCTGCCATCAGCCAGGAAACGGCAGTGAGTGTCCACCGGCAGCGTGGGAGTTTATGTCTCACCTCACCAACTTACTTCAGTCAGTCAACGCAGCTAAGTGACCAAACCTCACCGCACGCCAACGCACAGGCCTATTTGTTATTTTGGAGTGCATGTGTGAGTGTGTGGGGCCCTCATAACATAGTTGTATTTTGGTTAGACAGTGAAAGTTTTGGTTTCGTTTGCTAACCGGTTAATACAAAAACCCTTTGCATTGCACTGTTGTTGCCAGGTCTGGTTTTTGTAAAAAAAAAAAAATATTGTGCCACAGTTAAGCGTTACATCATTGGTGTTACCTGGTGACTGTTTATGGCATTTTTTGTTTCCCCATGAGGATTTACTCAGTGTAAATACATCCTTTAATCAGTAATATACTTACCTGTGAGTCACAGGCGGTTCTACGGGGTGGCAAGGGGTGGCAGCTGACACCCCAGAAAATGGCCTTGCCACCCCAGTTGACACCCTATTTGTAGGCAATTCATCATAACAAAACAAACAAACAAAAAAATTCGTATTAAAATGTCATATTTCTCCGTAGAATTCACTTTACCCCCCAGCCACCCCCCCCCCATCCCCACTCAACTTACTCCAATGACTGAACCTTGCACTGCCGCACCTTGCTGATAATATATTTATCATATTTCACTTTCATACTGTATATACCTTAGCTTGATACACCTTACTGCACTTTACTGCTTCTTTTGCACTTCTGGTTAGATGCTAACTGCATTTCGTTGTCTCAGTATGTGTACTCTGTGCAATGACAATAAAGTTGAATCTGAATCTGAATAAAGAAAAAATGGTTGCGCCCGCAACCCGGCGCAGGAAAATCAAGTCATGTCACCGCTCGTCTCACTGACTCGCTAGCTAAGGGGAGGTGTTTTAATTTGTTTATCGTTGCTCTCAGGGACGTCGTTAGGCCTGGGCAGTCCCAGATCTTTTCTTTATATATAAGAAAAATAAAACATATACAAATCATAAAAAATTTCCATGATCATCTGTCATTCCAAACTCGCATAAATAATATGATATTGTTAATCAAAACGCAAGTACGCTGTGTTCTGTGTGTGTGGCCCAGATCTACTTCACATTACTTGGCACGAGCACATTTTGTTTGAACACGAGACAGCGAGTGAGAGAGCGCCCCGGTTACAGCGCTTGTCATTTCAATTTGATATAATTGTATTCATTTTTATATTCATAATGGTATCTTTAGGAAGGGATCTCTAAGTAGGCCTACTCAACATGTGCATACGCATTTTTTGGCCCTCCAAGACGTGCCTTGCATGCTCCTTTTTCAAAGCAGCGCCAACCTTGCACTTTTTAAATTTTGGCAGAGCGCCAAATCAAATCAAAATGTATAAAGGCGGGACATAAAATTTAAAATAACATACAAATTAATAAAAAGAGTACCTTTTAAATATGAATACGTTGCATTATATATTTACTCTTACAGAGTTAATTGACTTATTGATTCAAAAGATTCTGCTTTGTATTTAGAGTTGTGGGTGACTCTGGCTAGTGTGAGGAATAAGGTGGGGGGACTGACGTTAGATTGGCCAGGGAGAAGTATGTGGTAAATCGAGTAAAGTTGTTAACTCCTGCTACTATAAATTGGATTTTGTTTGTCATGGCTCATAAGAACAACTAACTACAATGTGTGTCGCATTATAAAAAAAGACTTAAAGCTCTTAGCTAGCGATGGTTCATTTCCTGCCTCGATAACTTAGCTTTCGTTTAGTTGGTCTTGTTTGTCATGATAATCCCGCCCCCAACTTGCCCCGTAAGTGGTGCTTAGTCTTAGACCAGAAAGAGTTGGGGCCAGCTTGGAACCCGTTTCCCTGGCCGAGAGCTGGCTCTTTGGCGGTGGAATAGCGACGAACGGGTTCAAGATTTGGCTCTGGCTCTGAACCAGCCCTGGAATTTCCTTGGTGGAATAGGGATATATGAGAACTATCTAGTATCTAAGAGAAGTACGCTTTGGTGTTGCCACCCCTTATGATCTTCATGCCACCCCATTAATACTTTTCTAGATCCGCCACTGCTGTGAGTTGAATTCCTAGTGGTCCTCCTTAATAGTAGGATGGCTATTATAGAGATTAGACATTGTAGTGATAAGATATTGGGACAAGTTTAAACAAGTTCAGGGTGTTGCCCTTTGAGCATTAACTGGCACTAAAGCGCTACATAAATAACAGTGCTTTGAAATTATATTCTGTAGTAGATAAAGAGAAGACCGATAGCCATTGTCTCGTACCTGTTTGAGGTGAAAGTTGCTTTCTCTTCTGTTTGTGGCTGCCATCGGTCTGTGATTAGTGCTATCACTAATTGGTCCAGGTTTGACTCTCTACCCCTTCTGTATGACTCTCAGCGAGACAGATGGAGGCAATAAAAATAGCAGTCACTTCCTCATCTCCGTTGACCTTTCAATAACCTTTTGTTGTCCTTTACCTCTTTGACAAGAGGGGCCCCTTGAAATGAGATGGAATTATGCTTCTGTGCTGGTGGTGTTTTCCCAATGGAACACCAAAGTGATTGAGTTTGTGGTTGATACAAACTAAAGTGGTATCAAAAACAAAATGACAGAATGTTGTTATTATTATTATTATTATTATTATTATTAATAATAATAATAATAATAATAATAATAATAATAATAATAATAATAATGAATAATTGTCTAGACACACAAACTCAGTTTGGTCAACAACATGTAGTGACCACCTCATAAAACCTATGTTCAATGTGGTGAAGAACAGCAAATTCACGTACAAAAGTTAGTTACAGAAGTCTTCATCAATTTGAGCGGAGAGGCGTGTGATGGCTGCAAATTGAAAGGGTGGACAGTAGCGTGAGCATTTGCCATTCACAGCGCACTATGCTGTCAAACATAATGAGTTGAGATCAATAAAAAAGGACAGATTAGTTGATTGTCAGCAACGCAACGTCATCCTCCTCCCCCACCCGCACCTTTTTTAATTCTTCTCGTCTCAAAGATTGTTTTGCTGCTGTCCATGACTGACGGTTCGGCGTCGTCTTAATATTTGTGCATGTGTGCATGTCAAGGTTTACAAATGCCACCGAATGCTATCTGTCAAATCACGTTAATCTAGCGTTTGCTCCCCGCAATATAGTTCAACATCGGGGAAGATAATAGCACTCAAGCGATTGTGCACCTGTCAGGAAACGACGGATAGGACATCTTGAAATTGATTTAAGAGGGAGATTTCATCACCAAGATGCCCCGCTTAATGTCGCAGTGTCTGCTTTTCTCTGACTGCAAAGAAGGATCCATCTGTTTTCACTCAAGTCCTCAGAGAGGGTTTACTCCCACAGCTATTTGAACTGCTGGTGAGAAATTATTCAAAAAAATGTTGGGCCTAATTCCTTATCACACTCTTCATTTAAATATCGCATCGATTTAATTACTGAGTTGGCATTTTATGTACATCTCAATCTAGTGACGAGCGCGTAACGATCCATTAGTTTGGCTGCAGACCTGAACATAGAAGGCCATAATTCAAAGCAAATCTTCACGCAGATATCGTAAATTAGATTTTTATTGCATTAGTAGTTGGGGAGGCAGTTAGCACGACATGTCGTGTTTCATGTTGACTCTTTCTGTCGTACGCCTTCTTAGTAACTGCAGTTTGATTTCATCACCACCGCCGTTTGGTAGCTCTTTGGTTTTTGAACCTCTACCAATGATGTGCCTAGCTTAGTATGGTTAACTATAATGTTGCTCGCTCTCCTTCATGTTCATTATGGGGGGTGTTTTCGCTCCCTTTTTTTATTGGTCTGGAATATGACATCAAAGCCTCTCTTGCTGATGATGTATTTAGTATTTTGCCTATTATCACTCTTCATTAGCCCAGCTGGGTGGTTTCCATGCACCAGACTTGACATGTATTGCCTTGGCCCAACCTATGAGAAAGGCCTCCCCAAATTTCTCCAGAATTCTGCAAGTGGCTGCAGAGGGTTTACATTTGAAAGCCGTCCTTTCCTCACTACAGTCCCATGTGAAGCCTGTTCTCCTGTGTGCAGTTAATTGCTACAAAACGTAACATTGTTTCACCATCTCTAGATCAGGCTACTATGAAAATTACGGCTTAATCGGATAGGAGTTCCACTTCAGTGGTAGAAATGATCTGGCGCGGATCCTGGGATGGAGCCTGATACTTAAAAAAAGAAACCGTGTGTGTGTGTATTTGGGTGTATCCACCTATTGCCTCCCAGGTATACTTTGACATTCAGGGCTTGTCACTTTCTCTGGCAGCTCCTCCTGCTTTGGTCAAGGGAGTCAGGCTAGGAAGCATGTGCGTTTGTGTGTGTAGTGCATGTGTGCATTCACAAATGCTTGCGTGTGTGTTTGGGTGTGTGTGTGTGTGTGTGTGTGTGTGTGTGTGTGTGTGTGTGTGTGTGTGTGTACGTACCTGTGTGTGTGCGTGCGTGCCTGTGTGTGTGCGTGTGCACGCGCTCTCCAGCCATCCAAGGCACTGGGCCATGTCTGCTCGGCTCAGGGTGCTGTGGAGTCGGCGGAGGGCAGACCCCTCACCAACTGTGACATTTACAACTAAAAGGATTTGGAAGAGTCCCCCGGAACACTGGGGACAGGTTCTATTGAGATGAACTAAGAACGATGGCAGGGAGAAGAGAGAGAGAGACCAGAGATTTTGGAAAGTATCTTTACCGAGCCTTACAAAGTCTATTGAACTGTAGCTAGTGAAATAGCAGGTTGTGAAGGCTGTGCGTAACATCCCGATCCTCCATTGTAACGTAGCGACTTGGAATGCGCCGGTAGTGTAGATGTCTCCCTCCTCATGAGAAACTTAGGGCCTGATTTATAAATATCCCAAATAGCGTGTCATAAATTGCGTGTTCATTTGAACATATTGCACATAAATTGCACCCGTTTTGTGGGTGATCAACTAAGATTAATAGCATAAAGATTAATTGCATAAATTATGTCAGGTGCAAACGGCATTATTTAAATAAAGCGTTTGCAAGTTTTTAAAGTGACTCCAGCCATGGGTTATTTGGATGGAAACACGGAACGATCGTAAAAGGAAAAGGAAATTTGAGAGGTATTTATTAGAGGTATTACTGTGAGAGGAAGAGGCCAATAAGCACATAGTTGAGCTACAGCAAATACATATATCACAAAAATAAATGCTATATGGGAGCTTATCGGCGACCAATTCAATGCCGTGGGGAAAATAAGAAAAGCCAAAAGGTGAAAGAAAAGATTGTAAGATAGAAGGGTAAAACTAAAGAAAAATGGCTTTTATAAAAGGTTGGCCAATTAAACAGGTGGGGGGGGGCATGTATAGGATGCCTAACCAATGTCTCCAAATGGCATTGCTGGATGCAATATGGCTTAATATTTCTTGCCTCTAAAATCTGAAAAACATGGGCTCAAAAAACACGTTCTCGATGTATTCATTGATTTTCCCGGCATATCCTCACCACTATGAGAGCAGCCATCTCTTCTAACTTACACATCTGAATAGTATGTGCTCTTCAGTCGTACTAAAATACACACACAATCACTCCTCCTGTACTTACTTCCAAGTTTGGTAAGTATCATTGCTGGTGCAATTTGCAAGTCTCCTCCCAGTATTTAGCACAAGTAGAAACGCATTATTGCGTATGCATAAAGACAAACACAAAATGGACAAGGTGTGCTAAACCGAACATTTAAAACCTTTAGTAAATCAGGCCCTTGGACAGCTTAGTGACTGCTCACCTTACCCCTCCTCTCAGATTTCCAGTTGACCTGTGTTTGCCGTGTGTGCAGTGTGATTTGACAGTATGCACTGCATGTGTGGAGTGTGATTTGACTATGTACTGTATGTGTTCAGTGTGCTTTGACTGTATGTACTGTATGTGTGCAGTATGGTTTGACCTCTATGTACTGTATGTGTGCTAGTGTGGTTTGACTGTATGTACTGTATATGTGCAGTGTGCTTTGACTGTATGTACTGTATGTGTGCTAGTGTACTGTACATACCAGGGCTGTAGTGCTATTTTATTAAGTAATGACACCAGTAATGACCACCCCCCCCAATGTATAAGAACAATTCAAATGTTGGCACCGGGACAACATCACATTGTTCAAGTGAACTGCAACCAGCATGAGTTCAGTCAGTGTAACCAAACTACAGCTTGTTGCTGTCGGACTCCAAGGCTGTATGGATGACTCGTAAAAACTGCCAAAGCCAATCTGGCTCAACCAATTTTGCCTGGGCAACTCTGCCTGGGCGTTTATGGCTGAGGATAGGGAAAGCCAATATTTGACCAACTATGTGCCCACTGAGGACAACGTGCTCATACAGTATAGCCTACTGGCGAACAATAACACACTCATAATAATGCAACACAGTTAAAGTAGGCTGACTGCTATGTCTTATAACTATCGTAGGCTACTTGTTTTACGTAACGACCACGGAGGACAACGTAACTAGGTTCAAATAGCAGCAATTATGCACTATAATTGCAAACAATAACGCACAGCTATGGATGTGGCAGGTGTTAGAAATGGGTTAAAGTATTGACAATCCCGAACATTTAAACACAAGCCTTGGTTACGTTAGCCATGCTAATAGAGTTTTTGATTCATGTTTCTATTACTAATGTAACCAACAACGCTGTTAGATCATCATTATTTGTTTTACTAGACTACAAGTTTAGGGAAGCCTTCTAGACTACGTACATATCTGCCGCCTATGGCTGTCAGTCTTTTTTGACTGCAGATTATCTAAATTGGCCGAGAGACATATTGTTTGTGGTGCTATCTGTATCACAAGCGAGAGACACGTTCACCATTTGCGCTGTTAGCTTATTTTAGAAAGTTTGCTTGCGTCTTTGTGGCTGTAGTGATAGTTGAAAATATATTTTGTTTTTTATTATTGTGAGAAGTGTCCCCCTCCCCCCCTGTGTGTCTCTGTTCATGCGTGCGTGTGCGTGTGCGGGCCGTCCCTGGGTGAACTGAGGGAACCCTACAGCTGTGCTCCTCCTGACCTGATCCCCATCACCTCAGAGAGCTGTCAGCGCCCCCACATCCCCACAGGGAGAGACCAGCCGCCGGGGAGGGGCAGCGAGGTCAGAGACAGGAAGAGAGACGGGTAGAGGAGAGGCTGGAGGAGAGGTGTAAAAGAGGGAGAGCATGGCTGGTAACTTAAAGAGCTGAATAATTGATACCCCCCCCCGAGCAGAGGTCAGCTGGACTGAAGAGGAGGAGGGAGGAAGTCAGTGGGACGAACTCACGGCGCCCATTAGTGCTATTTAAAGCTGCAGTAGCTCTCATCATCCTCTCGCTCCCTTCTCTCTCCTCTCCACAGTCTCATCGTCCTCTCCCATCCTTCTCTCTCCTCCTCTCCACAGTCTCTATCCCTTCTTACCCCCACATTTGTCTCTCGCTCTTCCATCAGCAGTCCTCCTTCTTTCTTTCCCATCCTGTGCCTTCTCTCTTCCTCTTCTTCTCTGACCCTCCTTACCTACCCCTAAAACAATATTCCCTCTCTCCCTTTCCGCCTACCTCCGTCTCTCTCTTTTCTTCTTCCTCCTCCAGCGAGTCTCTCTCCCACCTCCTGCAGCAAGTCTCTCTCCCTCCTCCTCCTCCAGTCTCTTCAGCACTGTCTCTCTCCATGCTGTGAATCAATGAGCTAAAACACTCAGGGTTTCTCTCTGCTTCAACTCCTGATGCACTCCTCAACGCCCACCGCCTAATTCTCTCCGGCTCCAGGGGGACACACACTCACTCTCGCACACACACACACTCGCATACACACAAGAATACTCCAGAACACATGGACAGGCAAACATTTTAGGACATACAAAATACACTCGAGTGTGCTATCACGGTGACATACCGTATACAGCATTACAAACGCACAAACACACTCAAATGCAAACACATACAGACACACACACACAAGACAATAGCATTTACTTTTCATCAGTGTTGGGATTAACGCGTTACAAAGTAAAAGTAACAAAGTAACGCGTTACCGTAATTTCACTACTATTCGCGGTAACTAGTAAAGTAACGCGTTATTATTCACATTTGAGTAACCGAATTACAGTTACTGAAAATTTAAATGGGTCCGTTACTAGTTACTGTTATTTTCCTAATTTTACCAATAACATATGTGTATTTTATTTTGCCTCCTGGTCACTCTTTACTGTTTATTCTTAAACATGTCTCTTTCCTATTTATATTTCTGCGTGCAGTTCGGGAGCTCACCGTTCTTTTGCCCCCTCAATGTTATTTCATTAGTGTGAGGAAGAAGGTTACAGCAAACCACACATGATATTTAGGGTTTGCTAATGTTATTTAAATCATTATTGTTTCCATGGTATGTTTCATAACAAAGTAAATCCTTTTTAAGGGGTGCCTCTGGTATTCTAAATTCCTAGTTTTGGTTCTGGAGGAAACTGTGGTAACTAAACTGGTAATGAACGTTTGCAAAGCGCTCGACTTTAGTGGTTGTAGTTGTTAGCTAGGTAAACTTGGCATACTGGCTAGCTAAAGTCACAGCAGCGATACCAGCATGAACAAAACTTACTGTTTGCTCGGCTGATCTGGAGGGTGGCTCGGACACAAACAGTACGGGAAATATATTGTTACTTTAAACTTAAATA
The DNA here is from genome assembly GCA_026901105.3 of Galaxias olidus. NCBI lineage: Eukaryota > Metazoa > Chordata > Actinopteri > Galaxiiformes > Galaxiidae > Galaxias > Galaxias olidus. The sequence continues at coordinate 20,853 of JAPMUY010006179.1, read as the reverse complement.
ATGTTAATTGCTGAGCATTATGTGAAACGTCTCCTTTTATTTCTTCAGCTTTGAATGTGGGAATATTATTTTGAGCTGGGAATGCAAGCCGTGAGTTTTGAGGCTCGCGTGAGGCTTGTTGTTTGGCCATTTGAGGCTAGAATAAATAAAACTGAACAAATATTTTGTGTGTGGTACTATTTGTGTTGCTGTTTTAAAATATATGTATATCTGGGCCTATTGGCAAATAGAAAGTAGGCCTACCACAGAACGATCACAAGTTAGCAGTGTGGGATTAAAAATAAAGCCTAAACTTAAGAGTTTGAGTAAATTGGGAAACCAAAAGTTACTAATGTTAGTAACGCATTACTTTTTTAAGGGAGTCATCGGTAAAGTAACGTAGTTGCTTTTTTAATGCAGTAACGAGTAACTAACTAATTACAAATTTACAGTAACTAGCACAACACTGCTCTTCATATATTCATTTGAAGATTATATATTGAGTATCTAAGTATGGCGTTATATTTGTGCCACAATTCTGTGCGCGTGAAGGGCTAATTTCGAGGATAAATGTAACTTCGCGCAAATAATAACTAATGTTGAGCAAAGGAACATGTATTTTGTAGTCATTAAAAGTTAATTTGCATGTCCGCTAAAGTCCATATGTTCACGCACAACGCCCGATATTGCTCGCTCGGCTATGCCACTGCGCTCGCTTAAAACATTGCTTCTGTGCTCGCTCATAAACATACGCGTTAGAAATGTGCCAAAATTCTGAATGGCTGGTCTGATCTTCGATCACAACATTTACGAATGGCGATTGGAGGAGATGAGACGAGATGTCAAACCCCTTTTAACTTTGTTTCAATTTGTTTAAATTTCAAATCAAGTTATTAAACAGCCTGTGATAGACTGGCGACCTGTACAGGGTGTACCCCGCCTCTCGCCCTGTGTCCGCTGGGATAGGCTCCAGCCCCCCCGTGACCCTGTACAGGATAAGCGGTAAAAGCTAATGGATGGGTTATTATACAGTGAAATGTTAACATTTTAAACTTTTAATAATAAAAACAAATAAAAAATTGCCAGTTTTTATAACAGCGACAGTTTTAGTGTTGAAAAAAAGGTTTCTAAATTTGCCGAGTTGTTACTTCCGTGTTGCCAGCCGAAGTGGTCAGAAAGTATCTAACATCGTACGGCAGACTTTGACATTAGGTTACTGTTGGCTAGTTCTTTACAGTGAGGAAAAATTATTAATATTTCGCGATAACTGTATGGTAAACGCATTGCCTTGAGATTTTATGTAGGCCTAATAGTTAACCTAAATTAAGGGTAGCAATCCGCGATTCGGGTCCAAGACAAGCGAGGTGGGCAATTCTACAGAAATGGTTCAAATTGCAGTCCCCACCTAAAATAAGTATTTTAACAAATAATTAATAGTTTAAACATTTGAGTCTTATATTGAAAATTATATGGTCTATTTAGGTACCATATTTTCACTGCGATAGGCTACAATTACATTTTTACAAAATTAGGGTTTGCTACTTTCTATTGGCAGCCTAACCCCTAAATTTCGGTTGATGGATAATTGCTGTCCTCAACTTTCCGTTCGCTACCGAAACACAATTAGTTTCTGTCTGCACGATGTTTAGCAGCAACCCTAAACATTTTTTATATTGAAGAGTTTTGTCTCATTGTTTTGAAGTAAATGTTCTCTAAAATCTGGAAATCAGATTCAGAAATCAGCCCGAAACACTGTCACTATGCCAAAACAGTGCGAACACCTTTTTTATTAATTTTTTTTTACAAAGGATCTCACAAAAACTTTGTTGAGATATCAATTCAAATTCCATTGTAATAATTTATTATGTGTATGTGTAACTGTTTTGGTAGTGACTACAGTGGTCAGGTAGTTGAACAGGTAGTTGAAAGCTGTATTCATGTTTGCATTATGTCACTAACAAAATGGTAGAATTTGTTTCGGTGGTGACTGTTTCTGTAGTAGACAAATTTAAGCTGATCTAATTATAAAATTAAATGGCTACCATGCACATGGCTAAATTGATATTTGGAGTGATATACACTAACGCAGCTTTTTGGAACAAAATTGTTCACTTCACTGGAACAATTATGTGGGTGATCTAATTATGTGGGTGATTAAACAATTATGTGGGTGATTAAATCTAGTGATTTAAGCTGATCTAATTTTAAAATTAAATGGCTAGCATGCACATGGCTAAATTGATATTTGGAGTGATATACACTAACGCAGCTTTTTGGAACAAAATTGTTCACTTCACTGGAACAATTATGTGTTCAGTAATGAACACAAAACCACACACTGATTTCCAGATTTTGGAGGACATTTACTTCAAAACAATGAGCCAAAACTTAAATTATTTGTTAAAAATACTTATGTTTAGATGGGGACTTCAATTTGAACTATTTCTGTAGAATTGCCCAAATAGTAGGCTGCTCACTTGTCTTGGACTCGAATTGGGGATTGTTACCCATAATTTAGGTAAACTATTACATACAATCAATCAAAGGCAATGCGTTCTACCACATATTTATCGCAAAATATTCATTTATTAATTTCAAAAATTTATTTATTGTGTTTGTGTGGGTTCCCTCCGGGTACTCCGGTGTCCTCCCACCATCAAAAAACATGCTCCATTCTCCTACCAGTGCCCTGACCAGTCACTGCCAGTTCACCTGGAGTCGGTCTGTGTGTCCTATGTGTGTGAGCAAGTCTGTCGCAATATGTTGGGTGAGCAAGTCTGGCGCAAATTGGCTGCAGTGGTATCACCCAGACCGAGTGTTGTGTTTGATAGCTGTCGGTCCATTCGTTGTTCGTTCTGTGTAATTAATTGGCGACTAATTTGTATAAAGCGCTGTGATCTCGTGAAAAGCGCTAAAAACGAAATAAAATGAATTATTATTATAATTTGGCTATTTTGCTTACTGTAAAGAACTAGCCTACTAATGTCAGAGTCTGCCTTATGACGTTAAATACTTTCTGACTACTTCGACTGGTAACACGGAAGTAACAACTCGGTAAATTTAGAAAGCTTTTTTTCAACACTAAAACTGCCGCTGTTATAAAAAGTTAAAATAAAATAGTTTTTATTATTAAAAGTTTAAAATTTGAACATTTCACTTGATTTTAAATTTAAACAAAGTAAAAAGGGGTTTGACATCTCGTCTCATCTCCTCCAATCGCCATTTGTCCGGAAATGTTGTGATTGAAGATCAGACCAGCCAATCAGAATTTTGGCACATTTCTAACGCTGGGCTATGTTTTGAGCGAGCACATATGCAATGTTTTAAGCGAGCGCAGTGGCATAGCCGAGCGAGCAATATCGGGCGTTGTGCGTGAGCATATGGACTTTAGCAGACATGCAAATACACTTTTATTCACTACATAATACATTTTCCTTTGCTCAACATCAGTTATTATTTGCGCGAAGTTACATTTAGCCTCGAAGTAAAGTTTTGCGTGTGCCAAACATATCTTTGTGCGCTCAAAATATCCCTTCACGCGCACAGAATTGTGGCACAAATATAACGCCATATTCGAAGGGGTTCATACAAAAAGTCAACACAATTTATTTAAAATGTATTCCGACAGCAGCAATAACATGGCACACAAGTTTTAATGGCACACAACAGATAATGATTGATAATGTAAGATATGTTTTACTTATACCTTATGCGAGCTGGCACAGATTGTACATGCATATGTCAAACACTGGGGTGGTGTTACTAAACACACACCCACAGACATATGAAACACAAACAAACACCCACACCCACCCACACAGGCAGCCTAGGGTTTTGCTGTACCACAACCTCCCAGACCACAATTAATACTAATTGCACCAAAGCCCAAATCACACATTGTCCTGTCCACTGCATCACTGAGCCTGTGCAAACTAATAACTGCACTGAGTGTAAAGTCTCTGTGCATGTGTGGTGCATGGTGCAAGCGTCAGGTGCATGGTGCGACTATCTCCCTGATGCAATTAGGAGGTGGCCCACTATCCTAATGAAAGGGCCCGATAGAAGGCCAGCCGATTGCCCGCTGAGAAGGGCAATAACTGATTGGCTGCCCACAGATCTTCCCCCCATTGGCCCGTCATGGCACCAAGGTCTGCTGGAGGGGCATGAGGAAAAGGAGGTCGATGCTTGTTGTTGTCGTTGCTGTTCAATTACATTTGTGGGGAGACTTTTCCTTTTGAAGTATGAGAAAACGTGTGAATTTTCAGAAGATTCACATACTTTGAGGTGTTCACTCAGCATCTTGAGTGTCTGCTTTCAGGCTGTGTGTGTGGGTAAACTTGTGTTTATGTTTGTATTTGTGTGTGTGTGTGTGTGTTTGTGTTATGCATGTAATTGAAGCCTCAGAGCATTAACATTTACGGCGTAGGTGAAAGTGATGCGTGTGAATCAAAATGTTGGTACATTAGCTGAAGGCGGACTGTTCCGCAAAATAAAACTCCTACTGTCAGCCGCCCGACCGCTCCTCTGTGTTCCCATCAAGGCAGCGGCTGTAATGCGATTTCCACCTTATCCTCGTACCGCTTTAGGATGGCTACACGTCCCCCTCCTATATCAAAAAACAACATCATCTGATGGTAAGGAGAATTCCATTAAGCAGCCAAAGCTGACTGACGTACCACGAACACCTCCAGCACCTCTCGCCCCCTTCCTTCCTCCCTCCCCCATCTTCCTTGCCCACCCGGGTGCGATATCTGCGCCTGAGCGGAAGGAAGTGACGGAGGGTCGTTAGCGAGGAGAGGCCTAATCCAATGGGTAATGAGAGCGGGTTGGGGGTGGGGGAGGGGGGTGAAGGTGCTTTGCCTTGCCCTGCGAAGGGGTGACGGAGGGAGGAGGGGAGGGAGCGAGGGAGGGAGAACGGGAGCGGCGGGGGCGTGAAGCTTTCCAACGGGGGCCCTCCAGAAAGCCCTGTTAATCAACCCCCCTCACCACCTGCCCCGCGCCCCCACACTCGAATCGCGACGAGACACGTAAGGTTACGGGCGCACACACACACATATACACACGTGTGTATACGACATGAAGTACTAGTGGGAACGCAAATGTCACCGCATACAAACACATTTACATGCTGCATATATGTGCATGTGGGCAAATACGTTTCGCCATGCACACACACTGACAGACGGTATCAAATGTACATTTTGATTAAAAGGTGGAGAATTACTCAGTTGGAGAGTTTTTAAAATGAGCTCCGTTGAGGCTGCATGGTTTTTGAGGTCAGACACACTTAATTGTGCCCAGAGCTTAAGGCAAGCACAGAAGACAAAGAAGCCAGGCCAAGTCAACAGCACCAGTGAGAGCACAGCCACTCAACCCACAGTGGCCACTCTGGACCACAAATCTAAAAGGAAAGTTAAAGCCACCGTTTTTTTTTCTTTTTTCGTATGGTGTTTACGGAGAATAACATCTCCAGGCTGACCTATGAGATATATTCGAAATAAGTTTTGTCCGGAACTCTCATTACTCTCGACGGTGGACGGAGACGTCTTGCAGGGTTGGTATTTCTGCCCACAACACCTCCTTAGCGGCACTTACTGACTGAGAATTCATGTTCCAGGCCTGCACTGTATGATTTGTCTCCGAGTGGGGAACCCGATGTCTTATCTATATGGAGGGTACTCTGCACTTTACTCCTGGCCATGCGTCTGAAGCCCCTGCTCTAATGTAGCATGAGAAATAACACGAACGCCATGACTACAGGGCACATGCTTTAAGTCACTGCTGCGCGAATATCATTTCAGGCCGGATCGTTTTTAGAGGCTTTTAGCGAATGTGTTTATGGGTTGTTGACGTGACGCTCCATTTTTGTGACAAGTATAAATATAACTTGGTCATATTTTCTTTATTTTTTAATTCATAAAAACTTCATTTGTTTCAAACAAATTCTTCTTAATTTCATGAAAAATATATTTCAGGTATTTTGATATTTAGTTTGAAACATGATTGTTGTCCACTGGTGTGACTGTCCGGGGTAGTGTTCCCTATCTTCAAACTACTCTAATGTATTAAAAAATAAGCACAAACTCATTAAATTTCTTTTGTACATATGTCAACAATGTTTACTTTATGAAACTATAGGTTTGAAGTCTTCATATTCCGACTCTAAAGGATTATGATGTAGATTTAATGCCAACAGGCATTAATTAGGGCATCTGATTACTGAGAAGGGTCCTCCAGGAAGTACAGAAGACGTTACCATAGCACACAGTCTAATCAGAAGGTAAGGTTTACCTCAAATATTTATCACAATTTTGCTCTTTTCCAGCACAGTTAGAAATGGGACCAATCATGTAGTCCTCTTGTGTGACGCAATAAACATATTGATGTGAACATTTTTATACATTTTGATTATTTGACTATATAATAATAATATTCATTTATTTTAGTTTTAGTTTTATTTATTTTTTATTTGTAGCGCTTTTCTCGAGACTCAAAGCGCTTTACACAAATTGGTCGCCAATTAATTACACAGAACGAACAACGAATGGACCGACAGCTATCAAACACAACACTCAGTCTCAGTGATACCACGGCAGCCAAGTTGCGGCAGACTTGCTCACCCAGCATATTACGACAGACTTGCTCACACACATAGGACACACAGACCGATTCCAGGTGAATTGGCAATGACTGGTCAGGGCACTGGTAAGAGAATGGAGCATGTTTTTTGATGGTGGGAGGAAACCGGAGTACCCGGAGGAAACCCACACAAACACGGGGAGAACATGCAAACTCCACACAGAAAGGCCATTGGGTCAGGTGGTGTTTGAACCCAGGACCTTCTTGCTGTGAGGCACCAGTGCTAACCACTGAGCGACCGTGCAGCCCCTGATCAACCATTGTCACACCAGTGGAAATGGCTGTCACCCTATGTGACATATGCCACAAAAAGCCATTTAATTTAGAAGTAAGGCATTTCATACATTTAGTGTTTCATTAATTACGTTTTTACGCATAATGGAAAATTGTTCTCTGTAGTGGTAGCCGTCTTTTTTGTCCAGTTTAGTATTTTTATATGTATTTTAGTATTGGAAGATACAGCCAGTAAAACAATCACTATGTTTGATTTTGTCAGTTTGCGATCCCGGCAGGAAGTTTAAAAGTCAGAAAGATAATGACCAGTAAAGAGAGGACCAAAAAGCACAGGGAGAGGTTGAATGCAAATCCCAGGAAGAGAGAAGGAATCTTGAGACGCACAAAGTAAATTGAACAGGCAACAGATAATTGTTCAACTTTAAAACAGGTTCTGCAAAGTTTCATAAATGCTTGCTTTACTCACAATGATTAAGAGTTTCTTGTGCATTTTTCTACAGATATCAGGAGAAAAGAGCACAAGAAGAGATTGTTCCTCAACTTTTACTGTGAAATCGGTGTCAGCACTACAGCAGAAAGCAGCTTCAAGTGAAATGGAGAATGTCATAAAGGAGGCGTAAGGGAAAGGAGCTGTTGAGGCTATACTTGACTCCAGTCACCTCAGTGTCATGATCATACTTCTGATCATGAAGATATCAATTGAGATTCGATAATACAAATGCACAGCCTCATCAACCTGAAAGTGTCCAGGACACCTACATTGATACACAGTGACAGTGACGAGGAAGACAATGTGGGAAGAGTACAATGTGGGAAGATTTGTCATAGCCAAATATGACAAGCTTTTTGTTGGCCAGGTCACTAAACAACATTTCAATAATGTAGAAGTGAACTGCATGGTTCAACACGAAGAGAGAAACATGTTCACGTGGCCTCTTGAGCCAGACTGCATTTTCTATAGCACAGACAAAATTGATAGTGCTCAGGGTTACTCAGGGTTAAAGGAATATGACTGTATGTTATTTCACATTGATTTTAGAAATATATTTTTTCCCACTTTGGATTAGAGTTTTCGTCACCCACCCCTATTCTGATGAGGCATTTTCGCTGACTCGCCCACTCCGTCCGCCAAAGCAACTCGGCGGAGAGCCAGGCACTGCTTTCCCGTGGCGAAAAAAATCTATGTTTTCATATTTACTCTGAAAAAACGTCCCTCGCCATGTATATGCCAAGAGAGGAACATTCATTGCCCAGACGATGTGATGGAGATAAATTATAGAACACGTCCCCCCCCCCCCCCCCAAGAGAGACACTGTGAGGCAAGCAAAGCCACCGGTGTGGGACCAACGGCTGGAACCGTCGGCGGACTCCTGCTGCTTTGTGTTTTTTTTCACGCTGGTGACTCTCACTATCTTATTACACCCCCGAGTCTGTACGACTGGTTTGTCTCTACATCTCTCTCTCTCTCTCTGCTGATCTGTTACTTAGCCGACCCTTCTCTTGTTTGCACTTTCTTCCGTTCTCTCTCTCTCTCTCTCTCTCTCTCTCTCTCTCTCTCTCTCTCTCTCTCGGTTTTTTCTTGTACATTTGTCTGGCATTCCCTGCCACCCTGCCTGTAAATATAATCAAAAAAAAATGCATTTTCTGCAACAGATGGAGCGGAAAAGAGCTCTGCGTCCGACCCCCAAAAAAGCTAAGTGGAAATGCCCCCCCTCCCTCCCCCTCCCCCCTGCTCTCAGCATATATTTTTATACAGGGGCTTCTGTACTGTGAGATAATCATTGGTATTCCCCTGTATGCATCTTTTCCCATCTGACAGAAGATGTGGAAAGAAGGGGGTGGCGGTGCGCCGGGCTTATCTGCCCTCCTCCACACCCTCCTTCGCACTGTGTTTAGGATTTTTGTTTACTTATTTTTTTTGCCCGGCATCCACTGCTACTGTGGGGGTCTATTTAATTTTCGATAAGACCTTGTTGGGGCTAATACAAAGGCTGGAGAAATGTAAAGTCTCCAAGTCTGCCGGCCTCGGCGGAAATACCCAGAGACCACCTAAAGCCTGGTTTATACTTCTGCGAAGCAGCACGTAAACAGCTCTGCGTAGCTTCGATGAGCAGGGGTTTCTGGGAAAGCGTAGCTCACCAAGGCCCGCCGACGTGTTGACCGGGTGTCCTCCCAAATCTTTACAGCCCATTGCGCGAAGCGTCTTCTCGGTGCATCAAACAATCGCTGATTGGTTGAGCAGGGTAGGATGCAAGTAGATATTCGGTCATATTTGGCTGTATCGAAACAAATTAAAAATGTAGATGACACAATGAACAGATCATTCAGTTCAGCAGATAGGCTGATTTTCAATTCGAATCATAGTGGTTTTCTATGCACTTAGCTTGTTATACATAGTGTAGCCTATATATAGGCTATATGTTACAACTGTTTCTGAAGGCCTATAGTTTGATAAACTGTAAATGAATATATTGTACAGCACTTTGGTCAGCTCTGCTTGTTTTTAACGTTTTCTATAAATAAACTTGATTTGATTTGATATAAGAAAATATGCAAAGCACTGAGCAACCTTCGGTCTCTTTGTTTGTTTATACTTTCGAGGCACATGAACGGAAGTTTCCGTGGCTGTGCTTCTTCTACGGTTTTCTGTACACTCTGGATTACTGAATTCGAAACTGCCACCTAGTGGGCCCGTTAAACTTACGTTGAAGTATGTAGGCAAACCACTGTGCAAACGTCAGCGCAAAATGAACGTTTACATTCGCTAACGCGCTCACGGAGAAGTATAAACCAGGCTTTAGCGGGATTGTTATTTCACCAACGTAACGGAGGGGAGACGTGAAAAAGGTGAATCGCTTTGAAAGAAAAGAGGGAGAGAGAGGACAGGGAGGTCGAGACAGCGTGAAGGTAGAAGAAGCAAGAAAGAGAGAAAGAAACAAATGGAAAAAGAAAGAGAGAGAAAGAAACAAATGGAAAAAGAGAGAGAGAGGGTAAGGTGGAGCAGGACAGGGAGTGCGACCGGGGGAGAGAGTGGAGTGCGTGTCTTATCAGGGTTTGCCAGTGTGTTTGGGCACACAGGGGGGCTTTAGCCCTGGAGCCCCCCCCCCCCCCCCCCGCTGCTTTCTTCTCCTGCTTTGTCCCCCGCTGGTCTCGAGTGATATCAGCTGTCACAGGGTCAGGGGTACGAGCTGGCGAGGCTTTACCCTGCCTAGAAGATTTACCAAATCCCCAAAAAGAAGAACAATCGCCGGAGGGGATAAGTTCGTTCATAGATGGTTTTCACATTAGCTGACTGATCCGTGGGAGGGGGGGGGGGGGCACGCGGCCCACGCGCGCGCACACACACACACACACACGCATTCACACAATGAAGAAAAAGGGCGAAGCACATTCCATCAGAATTTGTAGGATGTATCAGGAGTTATTTTCCTGTTGACTTCACTCCTGGAGCTGTTTTCTTTCTGTCGGTGGGCGACACTGACTGAGATCTCTGTGCTCACAACTGTGACTGAGCCTGCCACACTGTCAATAAAGACACTATAGGAACACCACGGTGTGTGTGTGTGTGTGTGTGTGTGTGTGTGTGCGTGTTTGTGTGTGTTTTACTATTTCCTACAGATGGAAGGTTTGAAATACACCGACAGTAGAGTCGACGGTTTTTGAATCGTCTCATCTAAGAATAATGTTTGTTTTGTTTTTTCTTTATGTATTTTCACGTTTAACAGCTCAAAGCCGATTTGTAGGTACATAACATGCGTACACAAACACTACGCCTTATACATTTAAAATATGTTATATATGTTTCTTAATTTTTTTCAACGAAAGTGCACTGTATGGCCAACGCACCATGTATCGTGAAGAAAAGAGTCATGAAGCCGTGTCGACTTTCATCTCTACAAGGACACGTTTTAACTCCGTTAAGTTTTTTTCTATGAGTTGAGCGACACACCTCCTGTGGAGACGGATATATGAAGAACTTCTATGATTGCATTTCCCCTTTGTCTGCTTTCTACTTGGCCATGCTCCAAGGAGGCAATTACAGAAGGAGAGGCTTTTATCATGCCAGCAACACCTAAAGAAAAACAACCCTGTTGTCTACAATATATATATATATATATATATATATATATATATATATATATATATATATATATATATATGTATATATATATATATATGTATGTATATATGTATGTATACACATATACATAATTGCACTGCTCAAAAAAATTAAAGGAGCACTTTTAATCACAGTATTGCATCAAGTCAATTAAACTTTTGGGATATTGATCTGGTCAGTTAAGTAGCAAAGGGGGTTGTTAATCAGTTTCAGCGGCATTGGTGTTAATGAAATTAATAACAGGTGCACTAGAGGGGCAACAATGAGACGACCCCCAAAACAGGAATGGTGTTCCAGGTGGAGGCCACTGACATTTTTTCCCTCGTCATGTTTTCTGACTGTTTTCTGACTGTTTTTCACTAGTTTTGCATTTGGCTAGGGTCAGTGTCACTACTGGTAGCATGAGGCAATACCTGGACCCTACAGAGGTTGCACAGGCAGTCCAACTCCTCTAGGATGGCACATCAATACGTGCCATTGCCAGAAAGTTTGCTGTGTCCCAGCACAGTCTCAGGAGCATGGAGGAGATTCCAGGAGACAGGCAGTTACTCTAGGTGAGCTGGACAGGGCCGTAGAAGGTCCTTAACCCATCAGCAGGACCGGTATCTACTCCTTTGTGCAAGGAGGAACAGGATGAGCACTGCCAGAGCCCTACAAAATGACCACCACTGCTGTGAATATCTCTGACCAAACAATCAGAAACAGACTTAATGAGGGTGGCCTGAGGGCCCGACGTCCTCTAGTGGGCCCTGTGTGCACTGTCCGGCATCTTGAAGCTCGATTAGCGTTTGTCATAGAAGACCAGAATTGGCAGGTCCGCCCTGTGCCCTGTGATGAGAGCAGGTTCACCCTGAGCACATGTGACAGACGTGAAAGGGTCTGGAGAAGCCGTGGAGAACGTTATGCTGCCTGTAACATCGTTCAGCATGACCGGTTTGGTGGTGGGTTTGTGATGGTCTGGGGAGGCATATCCATGGAGGGACGCACAGACCTCTACAGGCTAGACAACGGCACCCTGACTGCCATTAGGTATCGGATGAAATCCTTGGACCCATTGTCAGACCCTACACTGGTGCAGTGGGTCCTGGGTTCCTCCTGGTGCACGACAATGCCCGGCCTCATGTGGCGAGAGTATGCAGACAGTTCCTGGAGGATGAAGGAATTGATACCATTGACTGGCCCCCACTCTCGTCTGACCTAAATCCAATAGAACACCTCTGGGAAATTATGTTTCGATCCATCTGACGCCACCAGGTTGCACCTCAGACTGTCCAGGAGCTCAGTGATGCCCTGGTCCAGATCTGGGAGGAGATACCCCAGGACACCATCCGTCGTCTCATTAGGAGCATGCCCCGACGTTGTCAGGCACGCATACAAGCACGTGGGGGCAATACACAGTACTGAGTACCATTTTAAGTTGCTGCAATGGAATTTCAGCAAAATGGGTTAGCCTGCCGCATAATTTTTTCACTTTGATTTTCGGGGTGTCTTTAAATTCAGCCCTCTGTAGGTTGATAATTTTAATTTCCATCAAACGATGTGGCATACTTTCGTTCCAAACACATTACCCAGTCCATATCAGTATAGATATCCGGCATGATTTTTTTTCCCATTGAGATCTGATGTGTTTTCAAAGTGTTCCTTTACTTTTTTTGAGCAGTGTATATATATACCTTCACATACAATGTGCAGTGACAATCTCTAAAATAGAACTCGCATCACTTATTGTCTTGACGATGAACGTTAAACCTTTGCAAATTATTGTTCCCTCAGATTAGCCAGCAGAGCTTTTGACAACAAGGTCACGGCTGGGTTAGGTTTTCATCCCTCTTCCGCACACACACAGAGCACTCGTTTGACCGTACCCTACGCTGTGCTTCCTGTTTCTCTTGCAGGGGAGATCTGTGCCTTTAAGATCCACGGGCAGGAGGCTCCGTTCGAGGCGGTGGTGCTTAATCGCACGTCGGGGGAGGGGATCCTGAGGGCCAAGGGCCCCGTGGATTGTGAGAGCCAGAAGGAGTACACCTTCGTAATCCAAGCTTACGACTGCGGGGCCGGCCCCGACGGAGGCAGCTGGAAGAAATCTCACAAGTAAAGGAGCCTCTCTCTCTCGCTGTGTGTGTGCGTGCGTGCGTGTGTGTGTGCGTGTTGGAAGGAAGGATAAAGAATAGCTTCGTATGTGTATAGTTTGTTGTCTTGCTCTACCTCTCTGTGAGCGTGAGGGCGGTGGGTATTTACAAGTTAGCTAGCCTACATTTGCATGTGATTTAATTGGGCCTTGGACTTTAGATTCAGCCAAAAACCAAATGCAGCACTGGATACGAAAGAATCGAAGCCAGCCAAGCAGACAACCAGTCAGCCAGAAAGTCAGACAACCAGCCAGGCAAAAAGTCAGATGACTAGTCAGCCAGAAAGTCAGACAACCAGCCAGGCAGAAAGTCAGACAACACACAGCAGCAGGAATTGCCTCCCTTGAAGCCAGCGAGTTTGCGTTTCATTCCCCTGCCATGTGAGTGATGCAAGCTCCCAGCGTTGTCTGCAGAGTTCTCCCAGACACTGATCATTACAGCTCTTGCTGCGTCGGATGCCCCCTCCTTCCCTTAAAGGGCCCTGAGACTGTTGCTCACTGCTCAACCACCTCTGGATGTCTCTCATTAGTCACCCATCACTGTTAGCCTGGAGGGGGGCGGGGTGAATGAAGATAAAACCAGAGAGAGAGATAGAGATGTAGAGAAAAAGAAAGCAGTCTGAGGGAAGTGATAGAGGAGAGAGAGAGAGAGAGAGAAAGAGAGAGCGAGATGGAAGGAAGAAAAAGACATATTGAGAGAAACAGAGAGCGATAGAGAGAGAGGAATCTGAAAGAGAGAAGAAAGACGGGGTGTGAAAAAGAGAGGAGAGAGAAAAATAAAGAGGCAGATAAAGGGAGAGAGTGAGAGGAGGAGGATGGGAGCCAGACTGACGGAGCGGTGTGGACAACAGCAGCAGGGCCGGCCCCGCGGTCTCCTCTGCTCTGATGAAGTGCATTTGAAAGAGGCGCTCCAGCCCTGTGATCCTTCCTGTCCCAGACCGACAGCCAAAGAAAAGGGATGAGAGAGCTAGAAACGAGGGTGAAAAGAAGAAAGATTACCCTGCTTAGGGCATCTCTGATGAATATGTCTCTCTTTAAAGAGAGACAGAGAGAGTGTGTGTGTGTGTCCTTGAATTTGAGTGTGTGTGTGTGTGTGTGTGTAACGCTGTGTCTATCTGCGTGAATCCGTGTGCGAGGAGAGACTCGACAACCTAAATGGAGCTCGTTAAGTTAATGCCTTTAATTAGCGAGTCTTTCAACAAAACACGTGAACTGCTATCAGACTATCAGTAGCACTGATTGATTTACGTAAGTGGGAAAATGAGATGAAAGTAAAGCCATGGCTGTCTTTCTCTCAACGTCCTCTCTCTCCGTTTCTGTCCCCCCTTTGGTCCTTGAAACCTTGTCTCCCGTCACATCGTCCCTGACCCTGCCTCTCATTCTCAATCACCCTCGCGACACCCTGACTCCATCAACTTCTCTTCTCCCCCGGCCCCTTCTTCCCACCATGCATCCTACAACTCTCCCCCCTTCTCTTCACCTCCATCGACGCGGATCCCTCTCTCACCCCAATACTATGCATCCGGTTCCCCCCTCCCCCCTTGCAGGGCGGTGGTCCACATCCAGGTGGACGACGTGAACGAGTTCCCGCCGGCGTTCCGGGAGCCGGAGTACCGGGCGACGGTGACGGAGGGGAAGATCTACGATAGCATCCTGCAGGTGGAGGCCTGGGACCAGGACTGCTCCCCGCAGTACAGCCAGATCTGTAACTACGACATTGTCACCACGGGGACACCCTACGCCATCGACCGCAACGGTGTGTGTGTGTGGGTCCTATACGAGTCTGTGTGTGTGTGTGTGTGTGTGTGTGTGTGTCTATACTGTATGTGTGTGTGTTTAATATAAGTGTATGTTTGTTTGTCTAATTTTTTTTGTGTGTGCCTATAATAATCATTAAATCATCCAATAT
Source organism: Galaxias olidus (assembly GCA_026901105.3). Taxonomy (NCBI): domain Eukaryota; kingdom Metazoa; phylum Chordata; class Actinopteri; order Galaxiiformes; family Galaxiidae; genus Galaxias; species Galaxias olidus. Next base: position 5,844 of record JAPMUY010006179.1, on the reverse strand, counting down.
AACTAAATCAACAACCTAATATCAATTGAGTGGTTGAGTTGAAGTTAATGAAGATATACATACATGACTTCATGACTTAATGTACATGCTAATGTTTTGCGGGGTGCATATTCTATAAAAAAAATTCAATTTCTTATGATTCAAACGAATCAATTTCATAGGTCTTATGTTCTGGTAAATGTTATGCGTGTGCTAAAGGAAGATAGGGTGACTCATTATTTACTCTGCGTGGTCACAGAATCAAATAGCAGGGCTTAGAAATCAGCCGCGGAATTGACTCTGCGTTTTACACCCCGAGGCCAGTAATCCTTGGCAATGCTCGACGCATAATCAGGCCGGGTGTTGTAAATTTGTTAATCTGGCAACTTCCCACCAAACATCTCCAGTGGCATCAGCAAGCCGCCCACGTTCCTCTGATCACGTAGCATGTCGTCGTAGTCATGTCAGACTTCACACCGCCACCCACGTCCTCTCTGTTGTTACTTAGTAACAGGTGTGTGTGTCACCACGGTATCCCCATAGCCGTCAGCTCTGCTACTTCTCCTCAGAATCAGGATGGTTTGACCTTGTCTGAACCCGTGTCGACACGCCGAAGCCCCTGTCGATCCCCTGGGTGTGGTGCCATGTTGTAATCCTAATCTGGAACTCCAGGCTGGGGCCCGCCAGGCCGGCCACAACATCAACGGCATGGCCACTCATCCCAGACTAATGGAGTACAGAACCGACCGTCTATGGATTTGTACTACTGGTGTGAAGCTGATCGTTTTTTGAATGACAAAGATATAGGAAACGGACAATGAGCTGAAATGTGACAGTGGTCCAGACTAATGGAAGGCTGCCGCATGGCACACAGAAAGATGTGGGGATGAATACACTGTTACCCCAATAGGATAATGGGGGAGAGGCTCTAGCAATCAGAGAGAGAGGCATGGTGAGGAGGAGAGGGAGGGGTGAGGAGGCGAGGGAAGGGGTGTGGAGAAGAGGGAGGGGGGGAGGATGAGAGGGAGGGGGTGAGGGGGAGAGGGAGGGGGTGAGGGGGAGAGGGAGGAGGTGAGAAGGAGAGTGAGGTGGGTGGGAGTGGGGAGCGCATCGTGGACTCATTGCTAGCCTGGCGGTCTCCAGAGGCTGGTGATTAAACCCTTACTGGGCTCTACTATACAACACATGCTGTGTGATCATCCTGAGTGGATCCAGCTTCTCCTCTCTCCCCCCTCCTTATTGTCTGAGTCTGCTCCTCCTCGGAGAGGAGCGCCCTCCCTGCAGGCTCTCGGCCGGAGTGCTAAAAGCTGGAGCAGGCCTCCGAGTGAGAGGGGACAGAGGAGGGACCAGAAACCACCTCCTCCTCTCGTGGCCTTCAGATAGCCATAGAGCCTCTCCATGTCCTCCTCTGCCTGCGCTGCCCTCCACTGTCTTCCTCTCTCTCTATCTCTCCCCGTCTATCTCTCTGTTTCTGTCTCGTTTTATCTTCCCCGTGTCTCTCTTGAAATGTGATGTTCTCCGTCCCCCTCTTTCCATGATTCCTTCTCTTCTATTTTTTTCTTCTTTTCCCCCTTAGATTTTGTATTCTCTCTCTCTCTCTCGTTTGGAGGGTGCCCTGGCCTCTCGTACACCCGTGTCTGTCTGTCTCTCTAGCTCTGCGCTCCTCTCACTGGCCCCTCTGATATTCCCTGGCATGCCGAGAGGGGAGATGGCACCGAGAGCTGGCACCATCACAGCCCCTTTCAACCATGTTGGCTCCGCCTCTACTGCCAGTTACACTGCTCCCCCACAGCCCCGACAGGCCCTGCAGTGCGACTGGGGGCTCCGGGGTGGCTCAATTAGAGCCAGGCAGGGTGATACACGAGGGCAGGCAGAGTTGTTGCTTGTTCTGAGTCCATCATTACCCACGGATCAGAGGGCCGGGTGGGTTATGAAATACATCATATGAGAGAGAGAGAGAGAGAGAGAGAGAGAGCACCATACTGTAGTGTGCTTAGCTCGGGAAAAACATGCTCTAACTGAATTCCATTACTGTATTGAGAGTTTATGTAATGGAACATGTTTCCAAAGACTAATGTGTTTTACAAAAGATATGTGCAGCTTGCATGGTTTTGTAAAAAAAAAAAAAAAGAATGGTTTTAGTTTTTTCTTTTTTTTACTGTAAACGTGTAGATGACAATCTGTTACATCAGGCTTTACACTAAAGCCTGAAACATTATTTTCTCTGGACATTTTTTTATACAGTATACTTTCTGCTTTACACCAAGCAGCTGAATTTAAACATAACTCTCACTGTTCGTTCCTTCTTCAAACTGAGATTTTTGAATTTCAATTAAATTCTGTTTGTTTCACAGCATGACCTCATGCTCTTCAAATAATTGCTAAACAAAGCAACACACGTTTGTTTTGTCTATGCATTCTGTGACCCAGTTTCACAAACTAAGCTGTGAAGGCATTATGGTGATATTTTTCCAGAAGTGGGAACTTCTCTTCTCTCTGAAAACTTGTTTTTGTAAGCTCGTTGGCAATGACAAGCCTTCTAGTTTTGTCCAAGTGGAAATCAATAAGCAATGGTTATCTCTGCAAGAGGAAATTGTTGTCCTTGTATTGGTTATTGTGAAAACTATTATTAAAGGTATTGTGTATTGAAGTTGCTTGTATGAATATAATATATTTGAGTATTGATTGGAAAGTGGTAGCCAATTTAAACATACTCATAGTGTGCTTAAAAAGTACTATTTCTTAGCAGGTTTTCTTCATTTGCTTGAGCACCATTGTCCAAACAAAATGTACACTTTGAAAGCACTTAACGCCAGGTCCAAAACAGAAAACATGTTGACCAAATTGAAACATTCAATCTCCAAAATGTACAACATGAATAATCAAAGGATACAACTTATGCAATGAACTGCCATTTAAAATGAATACGTCCATTACAGCTCAATTAATGCACATTATATCCTCATGTTATTCATAATGGAGATCAAGTGAACCTCACTTTAATTTAAAGTGTCTTGGTAACTGGAAAAAAAATGAATGCACCTCCCTCACGGTTTCCATGGCTCCCGTGGTTTAGAAATATTGTAAAATGTAAAAGGCTTTAAAGATGGCTGTATTAACACAGCAAGGGCACAGCGTCTGACGAAGCTCTGGATAGGTTGCCCAGGAGAAATAAAGGCCCAAACAAACTATAAGCCCAAAGGCTGGAAGCTCAACCAGACTTTATCTCCAAACCCAAAGAATGTAGTAGTAATGAAGTAGCTATTGGCTGATTATTTGGCTTCCATTCACGTACTGTTCTGTTTTGCGGTTCCGAGTTCCCTTTGTACTGTAACCGAACATCTTCACCTCTCATTTCATTGATAATTATCCTCGTGTGTTTTCTAAACCCACCTCCTCCTCTCTCTTTAGGAAACCTCAGGAACACGGAGCGTTTGAGCTACGACACCCAGCAGAGCTACAAGATCCTGGTGACCGCCTTCGACTGCGGGCAGAAGCGAGCGACGGAGAGCGTGGCGGTGCACATCGACGTCAAACCCGTCTGCAAACCCGGCTGGCAAGGTCAGTCGTCTGATCGACCCTCGACCGGATGACGGGGGACCAGGCTGTGGTGACAGCAGGGCTCTGTAATGACTGGCTGAAGACCCAGAGAGGCCAGCTGGAGAGATGCTGTTAAAAAGGAGGCTGAACTGTATTTCAACTGCGACAAAGATAGAGACAGAAAAAAAGAGGAAAATAGGTTTTCTTTTTTAAAGAGCGAGTGAGTGAGTGAGTCAGAGAAACAGCGAGAAAGTAGATGGACAGAGAGAGAGAGGCAGAGGCAGCACAGGCTTTTGTTAAAAATGTTCAACCCTAGAGTATTTGCTTTCTTTCCCTTCCCCGCTGTGCTTCCACGCATCCAGGCTAAATGGCTTTCCTTTGAATCTTTTCCAAAAGTGGTTTATAAATTCAAAGTAGGGTTAGTGAGTTTTCCTGGGACTGGCACCAGACAGTTTTGCTTTAAGATGTTTTCATACAGTCATGTGCACTGCTGTGTGTAACTTACAAGAGTCCTGAGTGAAACTGGAGGCTTCAGTGTCTCTGTGCTGCTCCCAGGGGCCACCAGCTGTCCTCCGCCAACCAGCATGGCAGTGAGGGTGTGTGGGGACATCCCAAGTCTACGTGAACATTTCACAGCGACACAGTTGGTCAGGTCATAGCATTAAAATGGAGTAGAATAGATGGCCTCACCTTTCAGAGTGGCTCACCCATTCTTTACTAGCCTGTTGCCAAGAGCAAAAAACATAAAAGCTTGAATTTCTATACCCATGATAGTGTTCTGTAATAATGTTGCTGATGGCAAAATGTAAACATTTTGCGCATCCATTCTGTTTTCAGTCTAATCTTCCACTAATTGATTTCAGTGGCATGTGACATGAATAAATATGTCCATACGAATAACCGTAAACAATGTAACAGACAACCATGTAACACTTGAAATGACAACTAAATACATCATCACAAACCATGCCAAACTGTCCAGGTTCAGGTCAGGAATGCACTGTAAACTGAGCCCAGCTCTCGTTCTGATAGAGATGTAGAAGTCTCATTGTCCTGTGACGCGTGGCAAACGACTCCCTGTAATAACGATCTCGAAACAAATCCCCCCATGTTGGTTCCTTCCTTACCGTCTTATTCCACAGACCATAGATGAGCGGATGGCACACTGCGCTGCAGAAGGACAGCCAGGCCACCAGAGTCTCCATCCCTTGGGCAGCAACACTGCTGAGAGCCTCAGTGCACACCACCCACACATAGGGTCCCCAGGTCAAAACAAATGTTCCAATCACCACCAAATGGTGACAAAGGCCTTGCACTGGCTCCCGCATACACCAGGCTCCTCCGACTACCGTTGGATGAAGTTGAGGTGCTGGAGTTTTTGCGTCCGTTTTTCTGAGCTCCCGTGGAGTCGCCCTGGGCTACCACCACCGTCCCGCAATGCACCTTCCGCGCCTTGGGGGCGAAGCCCGCGGAAAATGACACCATGCCAGGTGCTGTGAGGAGCCCAGGAGGCAGGCTGCATGAGTGGCCAGAAGGCTGTGTAGCTCGGCTCCCGGTGCCATGGCCATCCCCCTGAGTCCACTTGAAGCAGTCAAACTCAAAGAACGACCAGCCGAAAAGAGGGGTAAACAGCCAGCCAGGGAGTGCAGCACATAGTGATAGCCTACAACTATAGATTCCCTGTAATCTTCATGGGGTAAATCATTGGGTAGAGCACTGCATAGTACCTGTTAGGGAGTCAAAGAGACGATATGCGTAGACACCCATTACAAAGGCAGCATTGTAGTCAAGCTTCTATAATGAGCAGAACAGCTTAGTAATTGTCTGAAAAATGTTACTTAGTTGCAAATCCCTTATGATTTGTATAAGTAATATTCTTCTTAAATGCAGCAGGATCTCTTATCAGACTAAAGTAAATAATTGTTATGTTATAATTAAAATGATATACTGTAAATATGGTTTATTTTATAAACACTTTACAAAAGGATAGACTAATGATTTTATTTGTTTGTGCAATAAAAATATGTAAAAAAACAAGACAAATTTCAATTGGCCAATGTGTTACAGCACTAATTATAATCGATAGAACAACAACAGGCAAGGTTCAGGATTTTTCTGAAAAAGTAGGATCAACTGCTGCTTTGGCTTATAAAACTGAGCTCCTAATTTGAGAATTTTTGTGATGATGGCAGATAAAGCATTCAGATAAAAATATGCACTGCTTGGTCAGGTTTGCTATGACTAGATGAAGTTTGATCCCTGTTGTTCCAGAGGTAAGATACAATAAATCTGTCCAGAACCAATAAAAGACAATGCTTTGGATTT